>CM070008.1:6326636-6534136 GCA_036247105.1 Cirrhinus mrigala | reverse complement strand
TCCAACTTTCACCATCACATGTACATTAGAATACAACAACAATACATATGAAATAAAAACATCACCAAATCCATAACTTTTTAACACTTTGAATAAAAATGCATGATCCACACGGTCAAAAGCTTTTTCCTGATCTAACGATAACACTCCCAAATCATTCTTATTATTTTGATTAAAATCCATTATATCTCTTAATAGAAATAAATTATCTATAATAGATCTCTTAGGAATACAGTATGTTTGATCATTTTGGATCAGCAAATGTAAACAGTGCTTAAGTCGATTTGCCAAGCATTTAGAAAAAATCTTATAGTCCAAGCACAACAGAGCAACTGGCCTCCAATTTTTTAACAGTCCAAGGTCTCCTTTTTTTGGAAGCAATGACAAAACAGCTCGACGACAACTTATTGGAAGTAGATTACATTTGATGCATTCTAAAAATACTTCATATAAATCTGGTCCTATTAAATCCCAGAATTGTTGATAAAATTCTACTGGTAATCCATCAATTCCAGGCGATCTGCCTTTAGATAGTTGCCTCATGGCCTCTGTGAGCTCTTGAAAGGTAATTAAATCGTCCAGAACCTGCTTCTGTTTTTCTTCAAGCTGAGGTAAGTCTTTAAGTAAATCTTCAATACAATCAGTGTCACAATTCTCAGCTCTATATAGCTCTTTGTAAAAGTCTCCTGCCATTCTCCTCATTTCTGTAGGATCTGATGTAATTGATCCATCTGCACGACGAAGATGGCACATCATCTTTTGCTGGACATTTTTCCTTTCAAGATTGAAAAAGAAGCTACTTGGAGCATCCATATCTCTAATGGACCAGTATCTTGATCTTATCAATGCTCCTTTAGCTTGTTCATGTAGAAAAAAACTCAGTTCTTGTCTCTTCTTATTTAACCCACTACATTGAACAGCCTCATTATTATTCTCGATTTTTTTTTCCAGAGACTCAATGTCCATTTGCAAAGTTTTCACTGTTGCTTTCAATACAGCTGATGAATGAAAAGCATAGTTTTGGCAAAACATTTTTATATTAGCTTTACCCACATCCCACCATTGACTTAGGTTTTCATAATTTTTTTTCTTCAATTTCCATATGTTCCAGAATAATTTAAATTTTTCACAAAAAGAAACATCCTGTAATAACCTAACATTAAAAATCCAGTAATAATTGGATTTGAATGACGTCTTCAGATTTATATCTAATGTAACCATATGATGATCTGAAAAACCATTCGGTCTAATAAAAGTATTCATCACCCTATTATTCCATGTCTTTTTTAAATAAAACCTATCCAGTCTTGCACCACTAATTCTATCATCCACCACTTTTAACCATGTGTACTGCTTTACTCTTTCATTCCTCGTTCTCCACACATCAGTTAATTGAAATTCATTAATAACTTGTTTTAATACATCACTAGACTTATTATGTGGCTCTTCACCATTTCTGTCAAAAATAAAGTCTGTTGTACAATTCCAGTCACCTCCAAGTATTAAACAAACATTATCATCATATTTTTCAATGACCTTCCTTAATTCCATTAGAAAAATCAGCCGTTCTGGACCATTATTAGGAGCATATACATTTACAAATACAAATTCAATTCCCTTATACTCAATTTGTGTTAATAGTAATCTTCCTTTAACAATTTCTTCTGTCTTTAAAATATTCACATCTTCAAAAAATAAAATAGCTACTCCAGCACTATTTCTTGTCCCATGGCTCAAGACAAAATCTCTTTTCCACCATAATCTCCATTCAACTTCATTATCTTTATCTGTATGCGTTTCTTGTAAAAAACAAACATTAACCTTATCTATCCTCAAAAATTCTGAAATCTGTACTAATTTATTCTTATCTCTACCCCCATTGATATTTAATGATCCCACTCTCCACACATCCATATAGAGAAATAAGAAGTAGACAGAAACAGAAAGAAAAAAGCACAGAGTAAAGAATGCCACTCGTGATTTGTTCATATAACTATTTTTTTGAAGTTTTCACTTTACTTCTTCTTAACTTTGTTAGCATCTTTTTTAACCGAAATCTTTTCTTTTTATCCAAGGCTTCATAGCTCATTGTTTTTTGCAACAACAATACTGATCCTATAAATTTTTCCACATCCGGAAAGAACTCCTTAACATCAACAGTTTTACCAAATGTTGTGTCAAGGAACTCATTAATTTCCTCTAAAGAATATGTGTCCTCCATCACTTGTGACCCAATGTCTGAGATCTCAGAGAGTACATCCTCATCTCTCATTTCTTCATTACAGTTATCTTCAATTTCATCTTTTCCAGCACCGCTTTCTCCACTTGTTGTAGGCCTAAAGTTTTCCACATCTTCACTATTTTTTACAACTGTTTCTAGTTTTTCATCATTCAAGATCACACTATCAGTTCGACTGTCATTTTCTTCCATTAATTCTACAACTTCCTCAGCTCCTTGGGCCTCATTTTCTTCTACCAATTCCTTGACTTCTTGAACCTCATTATCTACCACATCTACCAACTGCACATTTTCAACATCATTCACAGCAACCTCCTCATTATGTCTACCATCTTCCTCAACAGCTTGAACTTTATGTGGGCATGCTAATCGCTTATGCCCAATATCTCCGCACTCAAAACATTTAATGTTTCCAGTATTTGCATACACCATGTACGCTCTTCCTTCATGCCAAACTCTAAAAGACACATCTAGCTCCTGTTCATTTAGGAACATAAAGACCTGTCTTCTAAACGACATTACGTGTTTAAGCGCTTCATGTTTACATCCTAGTGGAACGGTTTTAATTGCGCTAGCAAACTTCCCATATCGCAAAAGCTCTCTTTCTATCTCTTGATTTTGAATGAACGGAGGCACATTTGAAACAGTTACTTTAATAGTTGGAGCGACCAGCGGCGAAACTGTAATAAAGTCTCCACTCACCACTATTCCGCTGCTTATAAGACGATTGACTTGATTCTCTTCTTTTACAAACACAACTACCGCCTTGTTCATACGCGAAGCTGATGAAATGTTTTGATATCCAATTTCTTCTCCTACGGCCAGCAAAACTTCCTCCACATTCAGCCCATTCGGCGTCACACACCTAACTCCATGGCGAAGGGAGACAGGTGGCGTAAGTGACGCCATCCTCAAAAATGTTTAACTATCACTAACAAAAAACTTTAATTAGAAAACTGAAAAAAAAAAAAAAGTTTAGAAAAAGAAGTTAGAAATAAACAATCACCCTCCCCTCGTGAAAACCTCACGCACACCCAAACACTCCCAGCATGCACCGAGAGAGAGAGAGAGAGAGAGAGAGGGTGAGATGAAAAATGCACGTTCATTCAGCATTCATTTTATGTCATAAATAACGTATGAACCAGTAAACTGTGTGTGTGTGTGTGTGTGTGTGTACAAAAATACATACATGTATGCATGTTTTGATAGATATCAGATGATTCAGTAAAATGAATGCTGAATCAGTGTGCAATTTTTGCACATAGACACATAACACTAATCTCAACCACTCAGACACACAAAACACTCAATACATACAGTATGACATCTTTAATGATATACACTGCCCTCCAAAAGTTTGGAAATGCCCTAGAAAAGTGGGGGTTTTGACAATATTGGTATTTTTTAATTTGTGATAATTTTGCACTGAAAAGGGACAACACAAACTATGAAAAACATATTTTATTACATAAACAGTTTATAGAAACATTCAAAAAACTTTCAAAATGTTCAGTTCATCAAAATATCCACTATTAGCAGCTATTACAGCTCTGTATAATCTGAGTCTAAATTCATTGTATTCTAAAGCTAAATGGCAATTAATCAAGGTGTGCTGACCCAAAAATCTTTTAAAAACCTGGGCCAAGTTTAAACCAGTAGCCAGGCATCACAGCTGGCAAAGGGGCATGTCTGACTTTGACATCTATATATTGCCATCATTATGTAATCAAAATGAAAATTATAATTACTGGTCTTCAATGATAATATCAAATTACTTTAATGTATTTGCACCAAAAAAAATGATAAGGATTTATGCTGATATCGTCCAAAACCACATTATGCCAGTGGTGTTTCCAAACTTTTGGAGGGCAGTGTACATTGATCACAGTACCCATGCACAGTAGCTTGGTTGAGCAACCACATCATTATAACTACATCTTGCTGGATAACTGTGTATCTGTCACAAATGATCTTTGTATTCTTCTGCATTAATGGAAAGATCACATAATGTTTGTCAATGTTTGCCTTTTAACCTGAGTCCGTTTCGTATGATGCCTAATTGTACGAAACCTGACACCTGACGTTTTTTCCTGAGACCTGAAGCCTTTTAGTCTGAAGCACGAAGCCGTTTTGTCCAGTGACTTAAGCCTTGTAGTCTGAGGCATGACACCTTTTAATTTTATTACTGATGTCTGAGGATGTCCTAAAATGTACACCGTAGTACGAAATGACTCGAAAAAAGATTTGTTCATTTTGCTGAACGAGACTAAAAAGTTCCGAGTCGGTAAAATGATCCGAACTTCCCATCGCTACAAAATATCTGAGGACGACAGCGCATGCGTATTTCCCAGGCGTAACGCACACAACACCACCTACTGACGACTCGAGGGAAATACAGGTAGTCACTGTCTCTTTTGATTTGGCAATTTACAGAAAACAGCAAATAAAATAAAGTAAGTTTAACCATGCAAAGAGAGAAACAAACTTCTATAGTTTTTTTACCACTCGGTTACATAACTATTAATAAGCACCAAATTAGGAATTTATTGAGGGAAAAGTCATAGTTAATAGTGAATAAGTGTGCCCTATTCTAAAGTGTTACCGAAATTTGTTTTCTCATGTCATGACCCCTTCAAAATTAGACCAGGATAAACTGTATAAATATGTCGGAATGCCTCTAGGATTTCAAAAGTGTATTTAATTTGATCAAACAACCGTTGCTGAATGATTATAATAAGCAGACCACTCCCACATCAAACTCCAAAATAATGGATGTATAGAAACAATAAGGGTTATAACACAGAACCTTATCTCAGTAGTTCAGCAGGATGGTCTGAAGGAAAAGACAGTTAGATCCCTACCCCAAGAGATAAAGACTTTCTTAGTGCTGCCTAGTTTGCTGGTTCTATTAATATTATTATAAAATCTCTCTCTCTCTCTCTCTCTCTCTCTCTCTCTCTCTCTCTCTCTCTCTCTCTCTCTATATATATATATATATATAAATATAGCCATGTGAAAAAGTTAGGACACCCTATTGAATTCCATGGTTTTCCATATCAGGACATCATTAAAAAAAAAAAAAAAAAAAAAAAAAAAAAAAAAAAAACTGGTCCTTGGCTGATCTTAAAATTTCGAAAATAAAACCAGATGAACAACAACACATGACAAATTGCACCATGTCATTATTTACTGAACAAAAATAAAGCCAAAATGGCAAAGCCATGTGTGACAAAGTGAAGGATCTGACGATCCTCAGATGCAAACTGTGTGTGTTTTGCCTCAGAGCAACCATACATTTGTGTTGTGTTTTGCTTTCTTTTTATATATTCTTCATTTATTGATTCATTAATTGATTAGTAATTCATATTATATTATAGTTGTTTTTTATATATTTTTCCATTGTTGTTTAGTCTTATGACTGTGTAGCTTCAAGGGCTGTTTGTCTTTATGAATAAGAGATACAAGGGAATGTTTATAGAAACTCAAGGTTTATGGGATGTTGTTGTGAATCAGTTTGGTATAACAATACTTGTTGAATTTATGTTCTGCAGACAAAGTCTGAGCATTCAGACATACGCAACTAAGACTATTCAATAAACTCTGCTCCTTTTTATCATCATTACTTCGTCTCCTGCTTCTACTCTTTTCTGGCTTCCATCGGTCAACTTCCTAACTGACAGAAACCTGCTGTTAGTGGGGTTGGGGTAACTACAGCTTGCTAACTAGTTGTTCTGTTACCGGAAAGACTGATATTTTCTGACGGGATCTGGTGTCCGGGGCTGGATCCTAATTGTCTGGCGTGGGGACCTGATCTAACAAAAGTTAGGACACCCTTACTGTTAACATTGGAATTAAGACGGTAAATAACAGTCAAGTACTGCTAATCAAATACCTCTGAGTAACTGATCATCAGCAAGTCTGAGCGCCTCTATAAAGAGTTTTCTGGTCTGGAGCCTTCAGGTGTGTGTTAACACAATGCCAAGGAGGTAAGACATCAGCAATCATCTTAGAGAATCAATTGTTGCTGCCATCAATCTGAGAAGAGTAATACTGCCATTTCCAAACAATTTGAAGTTTATTCACAAGTGGGAGACATTTAAAACAGCCACCTCGCAGTCATTGAGTTGGCCATGAACTCCTCTGTATATCAAAGTATTCTAGAGTCAAATGCGAGGGCATCTGTCTGTCATCTAAAGTTGGGCCAAAATTGGGTTAGGCAACAGGACGATGATTCCAAGCACACCAGCAAATCTAAAACAGAATGGCTGAAAAGAAAAGAATCAAGGTGTTGCAGTAGCCCAGTCCAAGTCCAGAGCTCATCCTGACTCGAATGGTGTGGTGAGAGCTGTGCATAAGCAAATGCCCATAAACCTCAATAAACTGGAGCAACGTTGAAAAGAAGAGTGGTCCAAATTCCTCCAGAATGATGTGAGAGACTGATAAAGTCACACAGAAAATTAATGCTTCAAGTTATTGCTGCGAAAAATGGATCTACAGGCAGCTGAATTATAGGGTGTCCTAACTTTGTCACACATGGCTTTTCCATCTTGGCTTTATGTTTGTTAAATAAATAATGACACAGTATGACAGATATGTCATGTGATGATGTTTATCTGAGGATTTATTTTCCAAATTTTAAGACGTAAGGACCAGATAATTTTTTATAATGTCCTGATACAGAAACCATGGAATTCAATAGGGTGTCCTAACTTTTTTCACATGACTGTATATATATGTGGGTACTATGTATTATAAAGAAGACATCTGAAATTTGTATCCCATTATCCATGAAAGACTGTTTAAAAGAGATTTTTGTTTACTAAAAAACTTGTGCATAATGTTGAATGAGAACAACATTGGGTGACCAAGTTAAACAGACATTTTCATTTGAACAGCCACATTACACACATTTTACAGTAATGAGACTTGTTGATTTACACTTACACTGGAAATCTAGAGACTGATCCATCAAAACTCAGTGCTTAGCACCGTGAGTAGACTCAACTTGGGGTTTAAAAGCCCACTGTCTGTGTAGTTGTTCCAAAAGTTAATAAATAAATAAATAAATGGAGTTCCAAACGTAGGTTCGGGAGGAGCCTAATCATTCAGTCCTGTCAATCATCATTACGAGCCTATATAAGCAGCTCTGATTGCACCGTCCCAGCATCAGTTCTTCCAGCATCCCTCCACCTCCCCTTCTCCTCCTCTATTTCTGTTATTCTCCCTCTAGGTAATATCGCAATGGGGGGGTTGAACTCGGTCCTCAAGCCGAGCCTGGACTGCATGGGCAGGCGAACTCGTGAAATGTGGAAAGTTAATCAGAATCAGAATCAGAATTAGCTTTATTCGCCAAGTGTGCGCAAACACACAAGGAATTTGTTGTGTTTTTTTAAGGTGCTCCTGGTACATACATACATACATACATACAACATTTAAATAAAATAAAAAATTAAAAAAATAAATAATAATGTATGAATCTGGAACAGATGATTTATGTACAGATTTGTGCATTATTTTCTCTATATACAGCTATATAAATAAGAGATGTGCATGAGTATTTACAAAATAATGCTACAGAAAGAGACAATAATTAGAAATGGAGAAAGAAATACAGAAATGAATTGTAGAACCCAGGTAATGATTCATGTTTATCTGTTTAAGGTGGAGATGGCATTTGGGAAAAAGCTGTTTTTATGTCTAGATGTTTTAGTGCTCAGGGATCTGTAGCGTCCGCCTGAGGGGAGAAGTGCAAACAGGTTGTGTCCGGGGTGAGAAGGGTCTTTGATGATGTTTCCTCCCCGTTTCTTCACTCTGGAGATGTATAAGTCCTGAAGGTTGGGCAGGTGCACACCAATGATTCTTTCTGCTGTCCTAACAGTCCGTTGCAGTCTTCTTATATCTGATTTACTGGCTGCCCCAAACCAGACAGTTATAGAAGAGCACAGAATTGGCTCAATGACAGCGGAGTAAAACTGTGTCATCAGTGCCTGTGGTAGACTGAACTTTTTCAGTTGACGGAGAAAGTACAACCTCTGCTGGGCTTTTTTCACAATGGAGTCAATGTGAATGTCCCACTTCAGGTCTTGGGAGATGTTAGTTCCTAGGAACTTGAATGAGTCCACTGCAGCCACAGTGCTGTTCATGATGGTGAGAGGGGGGAGCGCAGGGGGCTTTCTCCGGAAGTCCACTGTCATCTCTACAGTTTTGAGCGTATTAAGCTCCAGGTTGTTGTGACTGCACCAGAGAGACAGCTGCTCAACCTCCTGTCTGTAAGCAGTTTCGTCACCATCCCGGATGAGACCGATGACAGTGGTGTCATCTGCAAACTTCAGAAGTTTGACAGAGGGGTCTTTAGAGGTGCAGTCATTTGTGTAGAGGGAGAAGAGCAGTGGGGAGAGAACGCAGCCCTGGGGAGCTCCAGTGCTGATGGTGCGGGTGCCGGATGTGAGTTTTCCCAGCCTCACTAGCTGCTGTCTGTCTGTCAAGAAGCTGGTGATCCACTGACAGATGGAGGTGGGTACAGAGAGCTGTGACAGTTTAATCTGAAGGATATCTGGAATGATGGTGTTGAAAGCAGAGCTGATGTCCACAAACAAGATCCTTGCATAGGTCCCTGGTTTGTCCAGATGTTGAAGGATGTAGTGCAATCCCATATTGACTGCATCATCCACAGACCTGTTTGCTCGGTAAGCAAACCGCAGGGGGTCCAGCAAGGGTCCAGTAATGTCCTTCAAGTAGGCCAACACCAGTCTCTCGAATGACTTCATGACCACAGATGTTAAAGCAACAGGTCTGTAGTCATTAAGTCCTGTGGTTTTTGGTTTCTTGGGTACAGGGATAATGGTGGAACATTTGAAGCAGGATAGGACTATACAAAGCAAAAAAAAAAAGTGAAGCAGCAGCTCTGTGTCCTGCATTATATTAATCACTCACATCTCCTCCATGGGTGCTACATCTGCTCCAACACCAGGTAGCGCTTTTGGGCCACAGAATGTGCCTGAAAGGACCACTGGCAATGATAGAAACACCATCAGATAGCACTCCAGGCCTACTGGAAATGTCTGGAGTTCCTCTGGCACTGTGGGAAAACCAGTTCACCAAAACTGATATCCTGAAGCTTCTTATATTAAGTGGAATAAGTCTAATCACTGATGTACTCTACATAACAAATTATGGGCAAAGCTAAGATATTCTAATGCACATGCTTTAACACGAATTGTCGATTTGTTTTTGATTCAGTGTTTTGACCACCAAGACTGTATAGTTAGGAGAGAAATCAATAGAACTGTGATACCAACAGTTTGGGAGTAACTAGTTACATGTAACGGAATTACGTAATTTAATTACAAAATAAATGGAGCTGTAATTAGTTACAGTTACTGAGAAAAAAATGTGTAATTAAATTACAGTTACTTTTGAAAATGTTGATTATTACAAAGGGGGTTACAACACACACACACACACACACACACACACACATCCACATACAGATTTAATAGATTTATTTTATAAATTGCATTGACTGCGCTAAAATGAGACACCAATGTTTCAGGAGTTTAAAACACAGAATAGGACACATGCTTATTCGATAACTGTTTTACTCCTATTTGGGTTTATGTATATACTTTATTTTTTAATATTAATTGTTTTTTTTTTGTTTGTTTGTTTGTTTGTTTGTTTTTTTCCATGGCATTGTTAGATGGCAGTGTTTCCCGTCATAACTATGCAAACATTTGATTTCAAAACCAGTATCATAGCTATTAAACTATTTCTTATGATTTTAAATCTGTATTTAACCTCAGAATGATCTCAAAGTAAATAAGAGGTGTTAAGTCTGAATTTGTGGTGGCTGTGCTTTAAATTAAATTATTACACAGCTCTGTGGAATGCTTGATTCTGATTGGTCAGTTGTGACATTCCAAGGTATGTTATTCCCCAGTAACAGCTGATAAAAGCTAATAACTCAGACTCATCCAGGCAACTTAAGTCGGTACTATACGCTTGATAGTTTTTCTTGGTGGAAGCTTTGTGTTTGGTTAGCTAATAAAGTATTAAATCCCAATTTAATATGATGGGTACAATCTCTTAATTCTGTCATCCTGGTGTCGTGGACTCGCTCTATTGTTTCACACAAACGCAGCTGCTGCTATTTTGTTTTGTACACTGTAATGGATTATAAGATAACTAACAAACTAGTACTGTAAGTACTACTTAATTATTTATATGGTGAAATGTTGTGTATTAAAAGTGGTATGAGTGCACTGTAATCCTTAAATGTCTGTCTAGTTTGAACTTGTCGCTTGCTAGCAACTGATTTCTTCATGGAAGCTTTGCATTCAAATATTTCAACTCAGATCAGTGATTTGTGTCTCATTATTTACTTTTGTGTAATAAGTGGGATGATGTACATCCAGTCAGTTGTTATCACAAAATAAAGATGTGTATTATCCCTTACTTACTGTAATCTTAATTCAAGTGATGAAGGATTTTGAAAGTCTGACAGTAATCAGTGTTGAGTGCTACTGTAAGGTTAACTCTGCCTGGTTTAAATGTTTCAAAATAATTAACAGTTGAAAATATTAGAAATTTAGAAAAGTAATCAAAAGGTAATCAAATGTTACATTACTTTAATAAACTTTAAAAGTAACTTGTAATCTGTAACCTGTTACATTTCCAAAGTAACCTTCCCAACACTGGATACCAATGGTCAAGAGCTGATAAGAATAAGGTATAGAAGTTGATGCCTGGACAGAACAGATTCAGATGTGACGGCTGTCATCTCGGCTTTGCTGCTGTGTTCAATAAAGTCTTGTTTTGACTTCTGGAACTCTGCTTCTTGAGCTTCATTCACAATACTGAGAGGACCACTGAACCACAGCAGTAATACTTTGATAATAGTCTCTCATCTTTTATTCTTTTATGACATTAATATGGTACTGAAGTACCAGCTGGAGAATCACTGATCGACTGAACTGACTCCTATTCCCAATCCTATTTTTTAAGCAATATTCTGATTTTATAGTTACACAGGACAACATTTGTTTTATGAGTGATTTTTATGTCAACTGATTTTAGGGAGAGAAAAGAATATATAATGAGGTGGAGGAATAAAAACCATCACCTTGAACACATAAATTGTGTTCTGATTGATATGATCCCTACACAGTGCTCATTGCTCCCTACTCTCTGAGCAGGGAAAATCCATTCAAGTTTACTTCACTTCTGAACATTCATTGATGAATTTGAGCTGTGCTGATGCCTGCAGGGTCTTCACACACAGATGAAACTTACTAGAGAAGTGTGAAGAGTGACATCATATACCTCTGTAAATAAATACAATTAAAAGTCATGTCTCGCACACATTAATGCCCTTTGAATGGAACTTGTACACTCGTTTCAAACTGGACTCATGGCGAAATATCGCGTGATGTCCACTTCGCAGGGCGCTTACGGTCCAATAGAACAAACGTCGTTCGGGAAAAGAGATACATACGAAATATGCAGGGCGCGAGGACTGGGATTGGGAAACGCTTTGTTTTACATAAGGCAAAAAGTATGACCTGTGTAAATATCAGATCAGCTTTCCAGCACTGGAGAGAACTAAAGGGGCGTGAAGGCCTGTGATCGGACACCGAGGTTGCTTTGTTTCTTCTCGATAGGTGAGTAACATTGGTTTTGCTTTGTTTCACAGAACTAATATATGCTGGCTTTTGCTTGAATATGATCATGTACCATGTTCACTTGTTTGTTCATCTGCAATGGGGTGGAGCTATCAAAATAGGGGCAAGACCCATTTGGGGTAGGGGCGTGTTTGTTTTGGTAATTTCAGATATCAACATTGGCTACCAGAAATCACTTACCCTACCTTTAAAGATGAAAATATTCATTATTAATACTTTATAACTGAAAGAGTGATTTCCATCAACACAAATAGAGGTTGAGAAAAGCACAGAAACACATGGTCACTCAGCAGAACTCACACACACACTGATCTTACTGTTTATATGAGGATTTGTTACACACATTTATTCCGATTCATGTTATTTCAGTGACAGAAGTTCAGCTGCAGCATTAATGTCATGAAGAGAAAAGAAGAGACTCTATAACTGTCACGAATCTTGTCCGTGGCCTTCTGTCCGCTCACCACCAGATGTCGCTCTCTTATCATATTGACACTCACACCACACAGACTGTTACATGGTACTCTGAATTTCCCATGTTCCATTTCACTGATTGCATTTTTCACCTGCAGTCAGTTACACACACTATTTAACACCCACCCAGATGCTTCTCAGATCGCTGAGTATTGTTTGCGTTTATCTCTGTGTCTAGCGACCTGTTTAATCCATGTCTTCATCCCAGCCTGGTTTATCTCATTCTGTCTGTTTCTCTGCCTGCCCTGGATTTCTCGCCTGTCTGTTGGATTACACGTTTGCCTTGCCCTCTGGATTACGTATGCCATTAATCGATCCTCGCCTGTTTTCTGGACTACTCTTGTGTCTTACTCTCTATATACCTGTTTGCCTGTTCGACCTTGCCTATGTTTTGATGATGTCTCCAAATATAGCTTTGCGTATGGATTCGCACGCTTCCTCTGTTCAATCCGTAACAATAACATCTCACAGTTACTGATTTATCATGCAGCTCAAAGCATTATGAGTAGAATCCCTCATTCTGATTTATTAACACAGTTTCACTGATGATTCAGAACCAACCCAAAACCCAGGATAGAGCGGCTGAGTGAATGTGGTCTGGACTGTGTGGATGAGGCTCATTGTGTCAGAGACGCTGTAGAAGGACAGAGTTCCTGCACTGTGATCCACAAACACTCCTATTCTACTGCTGATGGACTTTACAGGGAGAACAGTCTGTATGTTATTGTGTATGAATAAGTATGTGGAGGAAGAGCAGTACAAACTCCAGGACTGATCATTAGATCCAAACAAACACTTATTACCCCGTCCCTTCCTGCTGATGCTCTTATATGACACTGATATATACACACCATCATCTCCACTCCACTGCAGCTCCCAGTAACAGCGTCCACACACACTCTCTCTACACAACACCTGAGAATAACCATCAAATCTGTCTGGATGATCAGGATATGATTGGACCGTTTTAGTGAATGTAATCACTCTGTTGTTCTCAGATAGATGGAGGTGTTTATTTACTGTGTTCAGATCCAGAGTGAGCTGATGGGAATCTGATGGAGATAAAACACATCAGAGTCAGGAATTATGAATCTGTTTGATGTTTTCATGTAGCTGAACTCTTCATGTTCAGTGTATCATCAGTGTCTCAGTACAGATGAGCAGATATCCTGTGCAAATCATCATTTACATCATCAATTATAAAACTCTTCTTTCACCTTCTACAGGAAGAACATGAACACACTCAGTGAGTTTTTCTGCTTGTTTTCTTACTGACTTACATTGTAGGAAGTTGTTTCTGGTCCTGGGAACAATGTTGGTGAATGTGACTGTGGAAATCAACAGACATGAACAGTGTGATTCTCATGATCCTGCATCCATTCATAAGACATTGCTAATATGATGTTCTCCATGATATGAGATGATGATGGACTCGTTTCTGAGAGCAGATGAATCTCCAGGACTTTACCTCTGTCTGAGATCTTCTTGAGCTCCTCTTTGCAGAAATCCTCCAGTTTGTCTCTCAGCTGATGGACAGATTCTCTTAGGTCATCAGAAGAGACGAGAGGAATGAAGGGATCGTCATTTACGTCTGTAGATTCAGGAGGGGCTGAGAGAGACTGGAAACTCTACAGAAAACAGAAATCAAAACTCATCAGCTCCACACATGGACGCCGCTTATACAAGAGAAAGAAAAGTTCTGACATGAGGCCCATTTGATCAAGATTTCCACAGCTGAAAGCCATTTGTAAGCAGTATATCTTTGAAAAAAAGATTATGAGATGAGAGTCTGACTAATGATTATATAATAAGACACTCATGAAATGTTTCTCTGTGAGTCTCCTGTCACAGCAGGATGTGTCTCAAGTCCACTATGATGGTGTTCTTCTAGATCTCTGTTACCTGCAGGAACTGGATGTGATCCTGTGTGTGTGAAAGCTGCTCCAGCTCAGCGTCTCTCCTCCTCAGATCATTGATCTCCTGCTCCAGTCGCTCCAGTCGTCCTTCAGCTCGACTCACCGCTCGCTTTTCCTGATCTCTGATCAGCCGTATCAGCTCAGAGCGGCTTCTCTCAATGGAGCGGATGAGCTCAGTAAAGATCCTCTCACTGTCCTCCACTGCTGTCTGTGCAGAGCGCTGTTAGGACACACAGTGATTCAGGCTTCAGTGGGACTGAAAGAGACAAGAGAGTCTGAACTGAGACTGAGACAAACTTCTCTTCTTCTCCAGACTCACCTTATGAGACTCCACAGCCTCTCTCAGCTGCTGAAGATCTTTCTCTCTCTGCTGGATTCTCTGCTGGAACGTCTTCTGCGTCTCCTTCAGCTGCTTCTGCAGGACAAAGGCATGATAGTGAATGTCACAGAAAACTACTAGCACTAAATCATCATGTGAACAGATGAATCCAGTAGAAGAAGGGAGAAGCAATTTAAAGATTATAATGGAAGCTTGTAAGATAATTAGTTAACGAGTGACAGATTTTTAGTCATGATAAAGGGAGTGATCTTTGCACACTGTCTAGGTAATAATATTATAATACATTCAAAATGTGAATAAAACTTGTGTTTTCTTGATTAAGTGGCCTGTTGAGCAGCCACACACACACTTAAATACATCTACATATAGGAAATGTGGGATTCACTCCTGAAATGTCAATTGTCAAACTTCACAAGGGACGACTGATCATTTACCACCACTGTACGTGAACTAACATGAAGCACAGATGTACAGCTTCACGTTTACAGTGTTTCTGTGTTCGGTATAATTAAGCTGTGGCTCCACAGTAAATAAATGAACAAAATGACTAAAATCCATCTGGATTCATTCAGATTTACTGAATAGAAAGTCGTCTGTCACTGAATTTAATTTGTATTTGATCATAGAACTCACATTATTTTATGTTGATTAAACAAGGTCTATTTTATGAAAAATTGTTGATAAAAGTTTTCAGCAAATAGTGAAACTGTTTTTGCAGCTGCTGTACATTTCTGCCTCCGTGTGATATGTGAATTCCGTATGATGTAAGGTGCCAATATGAACACATATGAAACGGGCAGAAGAGTCAGCAATATTTAATCATTGTCTAGTTTTAAATACCTGTTTCTCTGTCCTCTGTGCTGCAGCTGATACAGTGTCGTGGTTTTTATGTTCATCCATACACAGCACACATATACATTTCTGGTCAGTGCGACAGAAAACCTCAAGGATCTTCTCATGTTTCTGGCAGACCATCTCCTGCAGTCGTCCAGTGGCGTCAGTCAAATTGTGTCTCTTTCCTTTAAACAAACTCTCATGTTGTTTAAGGTGATTCTGACAGTAAGAGTTCAGACACTCCAGACAGGACTTGACGGCTTTGTATTTTCTTCCAGTACAGACGTCACACTGCACATCTCCAGCTCCAGCAGGAACCGCACTTTGAAGTTTGGTCTTCTTCAGTTTCTCCACCATATCAGCAAACACCACGTTCTTAAATAAAGCAGGTCTTGGACTGAAGGTCTGTCTGCACTGAGGGCAGCTGTAGACTCCCTTCTCATCCTCCTGATCCCAGCAGTCTGTAATGCAGCTCATACAGTAACTGTGTCCACACTGGATGGTCACTGGATCCTTCAGGAGATCCAGACACACCGGACAGCTGAACTGATCCACTGAAATACAGGAATCTGCCATTTTCCTGCATGTGAGCGCTGATATAAAGTTGCAGCAGGTCAACAGCACTTGAGTTTCAGTTTCTCTAAACTGATGCTTCCTGGTTCTGTGTTTGAGAGACGGGAAAAACAGGCGGGTCTGTAAATTCCCAAATAATTCAAATGTCCACTAGGTGTCAGCCTCATACAGATGCAGGGAATTGGTGATAAATGGACTGCTAGCACAACCAAGGAGTCAAGGTTTAGCTCATTGGCAATAAAATATTCCTGAAAATAGAGTTACCAGTTATTCACACATCACATGTCTAATCTCAAGCTCTTTTTAAGCAACGACTGTCATAACCAACGCGACAACAGCTGCTGATAGATAGATGATAGATGTCATGCTTTTATTATTTTATTTGGTGACCTCATGGACCAGGACAGTTTCATGTAGTGTGTGTAGCAACAAACCAGTTTTAAGGAAAGTGCTCTTCTGGGTTTTGTTGTCAGGTAATATTTTAAGAGGGGAAAAAATGTGTCCAGTTGTACCTATAAATTAGTCTAATTCTACTATATATGGCAAAGAGCTGCATGGACATTCTGCTAAATATACTGCAATCAGAACATTTGTTCATTTCTGCACATTTTGCAGTGAAATTCACTACAATACAGTAGTAGGACAGTTGGACACATATAGATCAGTTTGTTTGGCTAATATTGCTTTGCAGTTGTTGTTGCATTTATTTATTTATTTAAGAAACAAGACATTTGAATTTGCATTAATAATTGCAACTTAAAGATCACAAAATCGTGGTGGGACTGCTAATAGGGAAAACCAGATTGTTGTGTAACCTCTGATAATTAATGTTATGTCAACCAATTAGAAATGAACTTTAGAGCTAAAGTCAAATGCATCTCTCTACAGTAACAGCTGAAACAACACCCTGTTAAGATAATCCCTAGATCAGAGGAGTCCAGTCAGTTCCGGGAGGGCCAATATCCTGTAGAGTTCAGCCTAAAACCTGATTAACCACACCTGAACTAGCCATTCAACATCCTCAGGATCAATAGAAGCTTTCAGACATGTGTGCTGGGGCACGCTGGAGCAAAACTATGCAGAACATGCTGGACCCCCATAACACGACTACAACGTTTCATTCCCAGACACTCACTGCCTGCTTATTGACATGACACAACAGTGACTGAATTTATAGTTACCTCTCAAAAAGCAGCTGGGTCATTCTATAATTGTGGGTACATCTCATATCCGTGAAGTATATTTCTAATATATTTTCATCAATATAAAGCCCCGATGCTTAATTTTCTAGTACGCAATTATGTTTTTTCCCAGTCACACTACTGTATGTTGAAAAAGCCATATCTTTTTTTCAAATATGAAGTTCATATCACATACAACCCTGGTATTGAGCTATTTTGTAAAGTTTCTTATTCTACTCTGCATTTAACCATGAAAATTACCTCAAATATAAATGAATTTCATAGTTTTGCCTTAAGTTAGATTAGGTTATCAAGACATTTGGGTGTGTGCTTCAAAAATAATAAGTGTTTATTGTGATATAACTTGTTTTATTTGTGTCCGACAAAACCTTTGTCAACTAAGTTACCCACGTACACAGCTGTTTCAAAGGTGTAAGTTCATGTTTGGGTTTTTGGGAAACAGGAAAACTCTTTTCTTCACACTGTCAAATTCTAAATGTTCTAAATTATAGAATGACCCAGTTGCTTTTAGGTGCACCGTGCACTTATCTTGGTGTCCTGTGTACGAGTGGAGCTGTCTACAGAAATGTGTTTTACAGCATGTTTCAAATATTTTGTAAGAAAAAAATAAATAAATAAATAAAAAATAAAAAATAAAAAAAAACTCTTACGACCATTGTTAGTTAAAAGTTGCTTTTGGGAAACGCAACTCCGAGCAAGAATGTAGTGTATATTTTCACCAACAGAGGGCGCTGCAAGATAACCGACTACTATGTCGAACTTAAATTACCGCCAGTTTCATATATATATATTCACAATGTCAAGACTGTGGCTTAGCAACTTGTTTGACCCACTGGCAGTTAGTCAAGGGGTAATCAGTCTTTCTTATCGGATTCAAATGAAACCAATTTAACTTTTTATGTAATTGACTATAAAAAGTAATGACCAGAAGAATACCAAAAATAAATGTCATGTTCCCATCTTCATTGTCACTGCAAACCAACATGACAAGGAGGTGACTCACTATTCATGTTAAATTAAAGTAATTTTGATTTATGAACTAAATAACAGGACCTAAACGGCGTGCATGATTATTTTACACATAATTTTAAACGTTCACTAAAGTTCCCACACTACACCCTGGGTTAAATAAATAAAACACTTCATATTAGTCCACCGAACAATTACATTTGCAACAATAACATTTGCAGAAAGCAAAAAGAGTTTAATGCAAAATAATAAGCCTAAATTAGAAATAGTAAATACTGCACAAGTACAAACATAAAACATGTAAGTTGTAGTTACTATATAGCTACAGCATGATTGCAATGATTAGGCCTACTGTTTACTATATTTCATTGATGAATATATTAAAACTAGTTAGGTCAGTTTAGCCAGCAAACATTACAATAGTTATTTATTATATTAGCAGTGTGTGGAACCCACAACAATAAAATAAATAAATTAAAACTCAACTATGAACTAACATACCACTGAACTATATCCCCAGGGTCGTCTATTTCATAACTCTGGTCACTTTATTCTCAAGGAAAACATTTCTCAGGTCAGACATGGTAGACAAGGTACACAGTAGATAGAGGCCACAGAAACCGGCAAGGAACACGTTTCATATGGCCGGCAATTGTGTAGTACTGTCGACTACTGCTGAATAGTAGGATACCTGCTCCGGGCGGTAGGCGGCACTGTCAGTCGACAGGTTTAACAAACCGTCAATTAGTCAAAGACCTGGGACATCCGCCATCAGAGATCCCCATTACATGGAAAAGGGAATTAACATAATCACCTTTGTACGTATAGTTACAATAGTGTCGATAATGAAATACTGTGGTAAAACCATGGTTAATTTTCGTAAGGGAAGCGCCCTGATGGCCAGTACTGGCGCTCCCTATACGCAGGGTATGCCGTCTGCGTAGGGCACCAACTCCCTGGGGGGCACCATCCCAGTTGCTCAAAAAAGAAAAAAAAAAAGTTTATTTATAATTTTTTTGTTTATTTATTTAACTGGGAACGCAGTAGCCAATAAGTTACGCACACGTGACGCGCCATTCCCGCATTCGCGTTCGCCATCACCTCACCTCACGTAATGTTTGCGGCTGACTGCAAATGATCAAAATAAGCAGTCCGGCGCCGAGAAAAGAAAAGGAAAAAAAGCTCAAGATGAAGCCCGTCTATCACTTTCAGGTAGGCTACGATCACAACCCTGTGAAACTTTTTTGGCTGTTGACGTTAATAACGTGTTTTAATGTCGGTAAGCGCATCTGCCTTACTGTTCGTTTCCATGGCTTAAAATACATTGGACTATATAAAACAATGAGGCAATAATGATTGGTTAATTAATAAAAATCAAATTGTTTCATTAAATAACACTGTTAAAATACATAATGTGGGCTAATACGAAATAAACAATTTATGTACAATATGTAAATATTATTACAAATGCCTGCAAAGGGCGCCAAAGGCCTAATAATTGTTGTTGTTACACTTACAGGACGATTAAATCCTTGTTTAATAGTGACCAAACATTTAATTCAAATATCCACTTAATCTTGCGGTAGAAATTCTACAGCTTCTATAATTTCTTCAACAAAAACATGTGGACATCACAACCCTTGCCAAAATTAACCATAGTAAAACTGCGTATTTTCTGCTGTGTGATTACTGAATGTTTGAGACAATAAAAACAACAACAACAACAACAACAACATAAAGACAACTGTATTAATTAAATCAGAGTCTAGAGCTACAACTAGACATAGAGTCTAGAGCTACAACTGTAATTTATAAATAATACAATTTAATTACAAATTATTTGTTGATTTATTTACTTTTAAAAGTTCTATTTTGACCCCGTATAGTATGTTTTTTTTTTTTTTTTTTTTTTTTTAACTTCCATAATATTCGAGGGAGGGGGCACGACAATACAATTCTGCTTAGGGTACCCATTTGGCCAGCAGCGGCCCTGATCACGGAGACGTCAATCTGACGTCTGCATTTACATCTGCAAGACATATTTTTAGAGTTTTGCTTATCTGCAATACGTCTATAGGACTTTTAGAAGCCATTTAGAAAATGTCATTAAGGTGTTTATGACTTAGAATGTATGTAAATCTGACATCTTAAAGACGTTTATCAGATGTTTGTGCACAGCAGATGCTATCCTGGGGTGCGTTTCCCGAAAGCAACTATGGTCGTAAGTTCCGTCGTTACCAACAGATTTCAATGGAACTAACGACCATAGTTAGCTAACGATGCTTTTGGGAAACGCACCCTAGATTAAACAATCCTTAACAGTCATCTTGCACACGTAGGCTCTACGTGTGCTATCTGGGAGCCGGTAACATATCTGAAAGGAGGTTGTGTAAAGCTGTCAAACTGTGCCTTTTATTTAATTTCTAATGTGTGCATTGATATATGCTTTCTACGCTAAATGCGCATCACAGGATCTCGATTTAAAATCATTCCATGAATTAGGCTCCAGATTCGGAATCGGTGAGATTCACGTTACGTTTGATCATTTATTTTGTCATCGACAAAAAAATCGGTGTTAAATCGGTGTGTGTGGCTGAAAGAGAGAGATATTTCAGCAGAAACAGCTGGTAGGTGAGACATTTGTTATCAAAATCGGGTTGTTCTGAGACTTATTACCTTCACGTCTCAGTAAATGTGAGGAAAAAGAGTAGAAAAGAACGCATTTTAAGTGCACACTTTAACTGCACTTGTCTTAGTAATCACCTAGCGACCGCTTTTGTTATTTATTCACGCCCACTGCTTGTCACTGAAGCGTATTTCCACCAAATGAATAATAATTTATAGGTAATTGATTTCAGGAAATGCTTTTAAAACATTACAGTTGACCAGCAGATGCTGTATACTTTTGACTACGGTTACTAAAGCAATAAGGACAAAGGCAATTCAAACTGTAATTTAAAATTGGTAACACTTTCGATTAGGGATCACTACTCACTATTAACTAGGTGCTTATTAGCATGCATATTACTAGCATATTGGCTGATTATTAGTTTTTATAAAGCGCGTATTAACACCTTATTCTGCATGACCATATTTTAGATTTCTTAAACCTACCCCATACCTAAACATAACAAGTACAACACCTGCCTTGTTTACTATCAATATACAGCGAACTGGTAGGTTATTAGGGGAAAACTGAAGTATGTTAAGGAATGACGCAATTCGTTGTGTTTTTGCACTATTTTTTAAAGCTTCTTTAAATGCCTTGATATACATTCATTTTAAGAAAAGTAAACTGTTCCTCTCTGAGAGGGAAAACACAGATCGATTGTATCCGTTGTCATAAAGAAGGTTGAGAATACTTAAGTGTGAATGAACAACAAAATTATTTTTATCAGACCACAGAGTTGACAAGTATACTTTTGTCTGAATATACGTAGCATGTGTCTTTATATTCATGCACGTTTTTAACGTTCTCATAATATTATAATATTATAAAATTATGCATATATCTATATATATATATATATATATATATATATATATATATAATAGCTGACAGTAGCATTAAGAGCAGTGTTAGGCATGAAGGTTTATTGCAATATACTTATGTACAAATTAAATTAATATTTAATTATATTTACTGTTTTTAAAGATGTAATTTGAGGCTTGGAAGTCCACGTTTAAGACACAGAAGTATTATTATTTGACAGTGTATAAAATCTGTTTTGTTTTTAGTAAGACATTTTGTTTTAGTTGTGTATTATTTTAAGGGAAAAGAGTATACACAAAGGCATTTTAAATAAGCTTCGAAATATACACATACTCCTAAATATACTTACTATACAAAGACTAAGGGCAAAAACTAACCATTATGCATCATTATTTTACTTGGCAGAGTGTTTGGTGTAACGGTAGATGGCGACATTGCACCGCGTTTAACTGTTGAAATTCAGTAGGCTGGTAAAGCACAGGCCTTGACTTGAGCGGTAGGGGTTAAGCTGAGTTAACCTCGGCACGCTTGTTGACTTTCTCTATTCATTCTGCTCGTTGGTAATTTCAGTAATCCTCAAATTCTGCTAAGAAATTCAGCCCCTGCTTTTATTGGACTCTCACTGATTTCATGGGAGTCGGAATTGTGTTTTTGACCTTTGAGATTTTATTTAAATTAAAATTGATACATTTGTTTAAATATAAATGAAATGTATTAAAATGTATATTTTAATTATTATTTGTATGCTTGAATCAGAGTGCATATAAAGGGCGTATTATAAGTGCGCCTATTTCGGTCGAGTTAGGAAGTCACTGTGAATATTGATCATAAATTGGTCAAAAGTGTGGCTTTCTTTGCTCTGTTAGGGTTATGTTGACTTCACGGTCGTTACCCAGTTTCAATCGTTTATTATCTCTATTGTATTTATTTATTTATTTGTTTTTTTTTTTTACCTACTACCTGTTTATTTTTACAACAATCTAATAAGAACGCGTTTATTTTTTTTCAAGAGCTTATTTGATGGTGAAGAAGCGGGTTTTTATTTCTAAAATCTAAAATTTCACAGACACTTTCCTTAATGCATCATAAAACTAAAATGAATAAATAAATGAATAAATAATACATAAATAAATAAATACTACTACTAATAAAAACAACTAAAAACTAAAATACAGCTGGCTTAAATATTTAACCGGTTATTTTTAAGAAGCGTAACAAGTTATTAAGTACAAGTTTTGGAGTTTCGTGTATTGCTTAGGGAATTGGTAAACTGGTTTTAATTATTAGAAGGCTATGCAATTAAATAGATTTGCTTCAAACCAGTTACAATTAAAGAAATCTTTGTCGTTTAAACTCATTTACACATGGTTAAGCAATAAATAAATACACTTATTGATTTTGAGAATACATTGTTTTATTGTACTGTACATAACTGTAATTTGTCAACTTGTTAAACTAGCAAAAGTGCAATCATTATTATTCTAATACTTTTTTCGTAGGCCGCTTTACACTTTAATTACCCACAGACCTACACATTCACCCCTGAAAATATAAGAGGTGGAATCACTGAAGAGCCGTCAAAAAGAAACACACATAAGGTTTAGACAAATAAGATACTTTGTATTCAAGTGGGTTTGTGACATGCATCGATTCCCACGCCATTGAACTCAGAATTCAGTATTTCGCGGTGTTGCTGAGTGCCTCGAAAATAACAAGGTTTAATTTTACTATGACTTTATATGCTCAGTTATTGAGCACTTCCCCCTCTTCATTCTCACTGGAAACGTGGTCAAATCAAACAAAAGACTTGGCTATTGATTATGGACTGGATAAACAGCTTTGTTAAACATCATGTCTCCTCATTTGCAGACATTACGAGGTTTTTCCAAGATTGTAAATATGTCACAATCTTTCCAAAAAAAAAAAAAAAAAAAAAGCCCAAATGCTGTCCCTCCCTGTGGAGTCCTCAGTTCCGATCAATTCATTTCTTCCTTCATAGTTTCTCTCAGTAAATACGGAGAGATGAGCGGCTCGACTTCGCCTTCCATTGATTTTATTTATTCTTCATAGATAACTGTGCATCAAACGCACACAATCTCGTCATTTGCGAGTTCAGTCCGTACGTTCGGATTTATTATTTTTTTTTTTTTTTCTGCTTGTCATAGTTTAAATTACATAACGCATGGCTTTACATCTTGACACACTCCTTGGTGATGATGTAGCTGATGATGATAGTAGGATCCACTGCTGGATGGATGAAACGACGTAATACCGTTGAAGTTCAGCACAAAGTCTTTTCTGTCACAGACTGGCGATGAGTGGGTTTGGTATCGAGACATTCCTGCTGACCAAAAAAAAAAAAAAAAAAAAAAAAAAGATCATTATTAATATATCGCTAGAATAATTTCATCATTGAAAGTGTGCTAAATTGTCTTTACAGTCTTCTTAGAAGTGGAAGCATCAGAGCTTAAAGGCTTTATACAGAAAAACAATATTGTTTTTAGCTTTAATAGACGACATGCTTATACCAGCTCAGACAATGTATTCTAGTCCTTTCAACGCCAAGCCAGTATTTTAACAACAATGGTATTGTTTTCTGTATCTCTGTGAGTGAACTCAGTTCAACCAATATCAAACTTCCTCCCATTTTTGTTTCAACGCATTATTAGAATTATAACAATATATTTCTTGTATTTTCTTATATTAAAACGTCATTTAGGGGGCTAAGTGTTTGTTTTTTGTTCACCTGGGCCTCATGCGAAGCATCACAGTTAAAACACCCCACACTGGCTAAACTAAATACACGTGTAAAATCCTCTTTAGTTTGCATTAAAGACAGCACTGTTTTCTTAACCTTAAGAAACGATGGAAGGGGGGAAAAAATCCCAAACAGCGCACAAAGGCCTTCTCCGTCAGACATTTGCTATTTTCCTAATTATATTGTGTCTCCAAAAAAACACTGCAGGAAAATCAACTCAAAATGAGTGAGTAATTATTAATTGTCACGCAGGAACTTTAATTCATTCGTCTAAATGCGCTCTTAACACGCATGTAACACATGAAACTATGTAGGCCTCTGAAAACAATTTACTCACATGTCCCAATTTGAGGGAATAAAAAAATTATAAATGACTCAAGGAATTTGCCCTTTCTGCAAATATCATGGTCTTTTATTGTAAATAATTATCGATGAATAGACACAATGATTCTAGCCTAATAAAATCATGTTAAAAGCATTATTAAAATTGCTTCGTTAAGCTGTGCTACTTTAATAGGTTGAATTGTTAAATAGTACACAAACCTGATTTAATTCTTATTTTAAACGACATTGTATTAAAACACACACACACACACACACACACATATATATATATACACACACATCAGCTACTTTTTTTTATGGCAAACTATATAATGCTTTCTAAACCTGCTTAACTATATTTGAAATATCAAATCGAGACATTGTAAAGAGTGTGTGCATTAGCGGCTTTGTACCTGAGATGTCGGCCGACTCTCTGCCGTTGTGATGCAGATAGCCTTGCTCCAGAGAATAAGGCGGCATACTCGAGTGTAATCCAGAGGAGGTCGGGCTGCTGGAAGCTAGTGGCTGCTGTTTAATGTAAGGAGACACACCTGATGAAGCCCAATGTGCCGAGGCGGCTCCATACGGCGAATGGCACTCCAAAGAGCCGCTCATGGCCGGCGGCGAGTGGAGCGGACTGTTGCTGCTGTCTGGGCCGTACTCGCCGTTGGAAGCGACTTGGCATGCCGTCATGTATGTAGAACCCGGGCTCGGTGACATGTGCGAGACATGATGGCCTGTACTGAGGCCATCGTAACCCGTGTGGACGCCAGGCACCGGGTTGCTCATCATGTCCAGATTGTAGCCGTTGGCATGGCAGGCTAGGGACGCGGAGGGCGACTGGAAGTCAAAGTTTTGGGGCAGCATCGAAGCGCCGAAGCCGATGCCGTTCATCATGCGGTACATGGGCTTGAGAGCCTGGCATTTCCTTCGGAAACCACGGGGCCTGCGTCGAAAAGAGCCCTCCTCGAACATGAACTCGCTCCCGGGGTCGATGGTCCAATAGTGGCCTTTGCCCGGCCGCCCGAGGCCTTTGGGAAGTTTGATGAAACACTCGTTGAGAGACAAATTGTGTCTGACAGAATTTTTCCAGCCCTGGTAGGAACCCCTAAAAAACGGGAAACGAGCTTGGAGGAACTGATAGATTTCACTCAGCGTTAACCTTTTGGTCGGAGAGCTCTGTATCGCCATGACGATGAGAGCGATATAGGAGTAAGGCGGCTTTTCGGGGCGTCTCATGCCCGAGTTGGACTTTTTGCCCTTGCTGCCGGTCGCAGCCGTGCTCTCCAGCACTGTCTGTGTGCTCTGAAGCGCCGAGTGCATGGCACTGGATGACGGGCTGGATCTGAGGGGAGGCGGCGGATCCAGCTGCTGCTGAGAGCTTTCAGTCGTCATCGCTAAGCCTTGTAGCCCAAAGGAAGCTGAATGGGTGTTAAAAAGACGGGTTCAACGTTCAAAAACGAGAGTCAGGACTAAAAAATAAAGGAGAAAACTGTGGTTACTCCAAGCAAATCTCTCCTAAAAGCCAGTGTCTTTTCAAGGCGGCCGAGGTCAGTGCGCCACAATTCTGCTCTGCTCGCAGGACGCGCTCCCGGTTGAAGCCACCAGCTGTGTGTCGCCAGGATAGCGACCCCTCCTTAGTCTCTTGGTGGCCATCGTGAGGACTAATCCTTTAAGAGAAGGAAACTCAATGCTCCAGAGTCCTCTGGCGCAAAGACGTGCGGCCAAACAAAACGCGACCACCTATCAATTCGTAAATCTCTCTCTGCCCCCTAGATCCCCACTAAATTCCTCCAAGAAATCTCCTCAAACTGCGGAGACCCACCCCTTTCCATGTCTGGCATGCCTCCAGCTATCGGTCTGGCAGGAGGCTGTGCAGAGTCCGAGCAGAGAGACTCCCCACCTCCCCTCTGACAGCCTAAATACACGCAATAACGCCATTTATCAAGCCTAGTCCGACGTTTCAATCAACAGCGCCACACGCCAAACACCGGGGCGAAAGCTGTCAGACCTCCAGTAATTAATGGCGTGTTTTGGTGAGAGTTCTGGCACTGGAGGACGGGAGGTTGAAATAGAAAAGCACTTCTAGTGAGTGGCACGATGTAATGGCGCGTTTGACCGTCGAGGGAACAACGTGCGAAATATAAGCGTTCGTCGCTTCGCCGAAGAGAGAAGAATGCGAGCACGTAAGGCAGTGACCTGGTTGAGCATCTTGTCAAGTACGCATGATGGGGGTGGGCGAAAAAAGTCCCTCTCCAAGTGTATACAAGTTCTTGTAAAGGGCTGTTCTGGATAAATGATTTTGACATGAGTGGAAGCAGGCTTTTTCCATCAGCCGCTGCGCCAGTGCTCGGATACCACACACAGCGCAGTGTCAGTTTACCATCCCGGACCCCTATCATCCCCCCTGAGAGAAGGACTAATTAATTGTGGAAAGTGAGCTTAATTGGCCATACGAAAAAAAAAGGGGGGGTCTCCAGTTCAACGCAACATTCATGACTATCTTGAAAGAACAAAGCAACAATGAAACAACAATAAATGCGCGAAGTCACTTGATTTTGTTTTTAAATATTTAATTTAAAACGTAACAGTGCGTGCAAAATGGATAACAATAATACCAATACTACTACTAATAATAATAATTGTTTTTGTGCTTGCATAATCCCCAAGTAGACGGTTCTATAATTAACGAATTTTGTTTTATTATCATTACACGTGTCAATGATTAGGCCTTTCTTTGTGTGTATATTTATTTGCTCTGCAAACTAATCGATTCTACTACTGTTTACTAGACTCTTACAGTTTAAACATTAGGCCTACACAGCAGTTGGTCTTTTTTAATTTGGCTTCGTCATGAATACGCGCACTAAAATACACGAATGCAGTGCGAGGGCAATTTTCACAGCCGTGCCTCATAGGCAGAAACAAGCAGCCTCACATCTTTATCAAAGACAACAAAAGGATGTGGAGATAAAATCAGCCCTCGTCATAACAATAAAGGTAAAGAAAATAATCGCCCCAAAAATTCCCGGCAACATCAAACCTGCTATCCCTGCTGCGTTCAGGATGCACGCTTGGCTTAGAAAAAGCCGCGCTCGGTGCAGAAGAAAAATACGTGAAAGACTTTGAAGGTTTCTCGTTGCGGGGATAATATTGTTGTAGCTACTGGACCGCCGGATTCCTCCACTGTTGTATAGGTGACCTTTTGACTAAAGGTGACAAATCTACGTCGGGTCTCTGAGTCCGCATTTGAGCGCGGTTTGTCAATACTTAGAGCCGAATAAAGCCAATATTAGAGGTTTTTACTCTCCGCGTGACAAGAGGCACTTCGGGGGACGGATATTTGCAGTTCTGGACAGAAAATATAAATATTGAATTGCTAAATATATCTGTGTCCGCTCTCGGGGAAACTCTGCGAAGAAAAAACAAAGCCCTGAGTTCTCGAGGCGCCTACGAATGACGAATGTTTCTCTCCCTCACAAGTCCAACAACTTCAGCAATTGTTTAAATTGCAATCAAACAAATAAACTGCATGATGATAACAAAGATTATGCTCTTTGGGGAATTGCTGACGTGGGTTTTAATTTTTCTTGCATATTCATTTTGATGATATAAAAAATATAAAAAGGAAAATAAACTACTTTAGATACCTATAAAAAAAAATTAATTCACAATCAAACTTTTTTGTTATATAAAAGAGTACCATTTAACCGTTTTTTTTTTTTTTTTTTTTTGATTACAGTAATCTTGTTTTTGAAATACCAATACCACTGTTTTGCCTGCTGTTGTGTAGTAGATATTGTACATTACATCCTGTAGGTTGCAGTATAGTCTCTCCAGATGATAGACCCTTAAATGCCTTAAATGGCAAAGGGCCCTGTCAGTTTGATTGGGTGCTAATGACTTTCTCCTTGACGTCACATTACACTTCATAAGTTGAGGTCGATTTTTTTTTTTTTTTTTTTTTTTTTTTTTTAGTTTGGCAGGAGCAAGTGGTGTCTAATCACAGTGTTGCAGACATGATTTCGATTTCAATTACGTGAATATCATTTGTGACTCATTTAGGAACTATAAATGATACAAATATATTGACATTAATATATCGATACTTGAACTTATGTGGGTAATTTTCCCGCGCATGCACGTGAATGTTTACATTCACTTTTTTACTCCATGAACTTATTAATTCGTCAATTTACTGTGGATTTGATATTATAATTCGTGCTTCTGAAACGGTCTGCTTTTTAGAAAACTGATCTATTGAGACGTGTCTATTTAGCCAAAAGAAAATCCAGGTTCCACACGATATTAATAAGGATTAATATACACGTCCCGAATAAAATAAATAAAATTAAATTAAAATTAAATGAAATAAAATAAATAAAAAATAAAAGCAAATAAGTAAATAAAAATTAAATAAAACGAACGATCGAAAATGTAACAATAACAAAAACTGATACTACTTGTAATAACGCAATGAAAATGCTTGACGGGTGTGTTTAAAGTGTTGTGTTTAAAGCAGAAACAAAGACGCTAGATTTACAAATGAAGCAGCGTATTGTTTTAACTATCTTAGTAGGTAAATACTGTACTTGGCCTTGACAACTGAGTTATGTCATCTTATCTTCAGGACCGTGGACAGCTCGTGTAAAAACGTATGGAACTGGGATTTCATTTCAACATAGCTGCCTCAAACTGAAGCAGCTTTATCTTGCCCTTCACCAAAATCTCAAAGCTGCCACGCTTTCAACGGGCTGAACTATTAATATACACATGTTAAGGATGCGGATGCAAGGGAAGCGTGAAAACAAACAGAGGCGCCCAGACAGAAGGGCATTATGACAACACCACCTGCAGGTACTGCTATAAAACTCTCTGGCTATTGCAAACATTATACCATTGTTAAGTCAGGATAATTTGGACTTTTTTCCCCCAGTCATCTCAATGGCAAAAAGTGTCCCAATTTACCTGAATTCAGCGACACGTTATGATAAATAATAGATGATAGATAAATACGAATCATATTGTAGTTTCAATCAACAGCACCGTCAGTAATTGGGAAAAAATTCTACTCTATGATTAGTTCACAGGATAACACATCTTTTAAAGCATCTGGCCATGAACTTATTGACTGATAACAATCGATTCGTGTTTAATTTGAAAACATGTTTTATTATTCAATATAAAATGCGCATGCATTCTGTCAGAAAAATAGTTTACAATGATTCCAGTTTAGATGCAGGAGCCTCACTTCCTTTGTAAGAACTCAAATTCAGCTTGTCTCTTGAATGGTTTATCTTAAGCAGTAAATCTGAATTGAAAGCAAGTTTGCTTTTTTAAGAATCGTTTGAGGCACCTGATTCAACACAAACACAACTGACAAATAAATACACGACAGACGACAGCTTAAAAACAACACAACCGTTCAGTAGGACAGTACAAATAGAATATTAAATAGTTCACAACTTTCACTCCTTGTCATTTTGCATAAAACTTTCCCGGACGACCTTTATGCAGGCGGATGAAATGTATGTCTTTGTCAAGTCACTAGTGCTCAGAAAGTGCCAAAGTTGCCCACCCTAGACCCGCGCGATATTACGACAACAAATAGTCAATCTTGAACGGGTGAAAGCCCGCAGACGCCGGCACGGGCGCTGCTGCTACCGCCGCAGTCGTGTGTGGCATCGACAGGCACTCGGATGTCAGCTGGAATGGGAAAAAGTCCCGCTGGTGACGGCAGCTGATGGCGGGGTCCTCCGGGGGCCCGAAGGACCGAAGCACCTGCGTGTGAGGAAGAGCCACAGGGGAGCCCCGCATGACATAAGGCAGCATGTCCACTCCCCCCTGCCAGGTGTCGGGTTTGTAAACGGGGCGTTCCTCTTTCCTGAAAGGTCGGCTGAGGATGCTGTCAATGGCGAAAGAGCTCGTAAACTTGGCGCTGGAAGGAGGCGTAACGATAGAGTCCCTGGTGTCCACCGCAGGAGCTTGGCTCGGCCCCTCTGGCTCCTTGCCTGTTTTTTTGCTGATGCGCTTTCTCCTTCGGCGAAACACTCCGTCCGCAAAGGTGTACTCGCTGTGCGGGTTCAGCATCCAGTAGTTGTCCTTCCCCCACGGTCTGGAGGGATCCCGCAGCACCTTGAGAAAGCAGTCGTTGAGAGACAGATTGTGGCGCACCGAGTTCCTCCAGCCGGTGTAGCTGCCTCTAAAAAACGGGAACTTTTTCATGAGGTAGTCGTTGATTTCGGCCAAAGTGAGGCGGCCCGAGTTTGAGTCACGAATGGCCATGGCGATCAGAGCGATGTATGAGTACGGAGGCTTGGGTCTCCGGGTGTAGGGCTTGCCTTTGCTCTCAGCGCCCGGAGGAACAGGTGCCGGACTGTGCGCCACGCAGTCTCCATCCGAGCCCAGCTCTTCCTCCGCGGACATCGGCGACGGGATGCTGCCCTCGGCGTCGCTGCAGAGCTCCGCGGGCTTGGAGTCGTAGTGACCCCCGCAGAAAACCTCCAGTTTCATTTGTGACACTCTTAACAGTCCAAACGCTTCTGTCGAGTATTGGTCCTCGGAAAGACACGGGGGAAGCTGCTTGAGTGCTAGAATAGCCACGCGGAGCTGTCAAACACAATCCAAAGCGTGAGAGTGACAGGACTTGTACCTGCTGCAGATAAGTGCACTTAACATCCCGAGCAAGCGCTCAGCTGTCTAATATAGCCGTTCACCTCCGGGTATGCCTACAGGGGGCGGGGCCTGAGCGTCTGTCTTTAAGTCTTAAAAACACTCTTACAAAAACACACGGATCATGCACACCCTGTTTTGAAATAAAGCGGTCGAGCGTATGTGGACAAACATCAGATAGACTCATGATGAATTGCTTTGTTGATTTGAGCCGAGTTTCGTCACAGCGAGGCGGCTTCACCTGCGTCTTTGCTCACCTTTGCTCCATGCGCTCGCAGAAGAATTTCACCTCAGGAAAGCAGGTGGCGTGCGTTTATCAGACATGGCATGCCGCGCAGTCAACCAAAGCTTTACCTGTAGAGAGAATAGTCGTAAAAAAAAAAAAAAAAAAAAGTTAGAATTGGTTTAATCATACACCCGTTTTGTTTGTGATCTTTGCTAGACTTTCTATGCTGTTGTTTATAATAAGTCGCAACATACTGTAATCACTTGCCAACATTTTGATGTCAGTTTAGTTTGTTAATCACATTAATCATTAGTCATTAACCGCAGTGTGTTACATTCGTTGATGATATTACGCTTAACCTCTGGTCTAAAACATTACTATATGGGTAGAGCATAACTGTTTAATTGCTAAAAAAAAGAGGGCGTTTTTAAAAACAAAACAGTGATATCATGACTATGCAGTTGTTTAGCATCACATTTCTACACTTAGAACTTATGATGAATGTCATTCAGCCAGGTAAATAAGATGAATTTAGATGAGTATAGCTTTCTTGTACTCGAGTTAGGTTGCATCAAAGATTTCAGTCATTAAACACTGAATGGACACATTTTGACCTGTGTTGCATGTCTAAGGTAGAAAAACAACTTATATTACATAAACAAGCAGAATGTGTTTTAGAACTATGCTTAAAACATGCAACGCACAAACATAATAGGTTATTTTATGTGTTTTGAACATTCACGTGGTGTCAGAATGTCTTTAAGATTGTAAATCTGGAGCAGTGCGGATATTTGATATATGCTTCAATGTCATCATTTGTGTCTGGAGACTCCAGACCTGTTCATAAAAAAGAAAACATACGCATTTCATACATAGACGTGACCCTGGACCACAAAACCACAAAAGTCTTAAGTCTCATTTTTTTTTACATACATAAATAAGCTTACTATCAATGTCTGGTTTGTTAGGGTAGGACAATATTTGGCAGAGATACAACTATTTGAAAATCAGGAATCTGAGAGCGCAAAAAAATCGCCTTTAAAATTGTCCAAATAAAGTTCTTAGCAATGCATATGACTAATCAATAAATAAGTTTTGATACATTTTCCAGTAGAAAATTTACAAAATATCTTCATGGAACATGATCTTAATATCATAATGATTTTTGGCATGAAAGAAAAAAAATCAATCATTTTGACCCATACAGTGTATTTATGGCTATTGCTAAAAATGTACCCGTGCTACTTAAGACTGGTTTTGTGGTCCTGGGTCACATATTGTCTTGAATATACATAGGTTCTAAATTAAATCACTTTCTAAATTAAAATTATCTTCGTGTTAAAGTAAAAAAATTGTCCCCTAACCCTAACCAATAATGAAGAAAAGTCAACGAGTTTAAGGTTGACATATTTCACCTGCTCTAAAGTCAACAAGGTCACACAAGCTCATGAGTTTTGTAGTTTTTGATATTTTTAAGTAATTGTGCTTATATATTTTGTCAGTGCAATTGCTAAATAAATAATGGGGTTTTAGATCATTTGTCTCATTTTAAGTAGGTCTTGTTAGCACCCATCAAAACCACAAAAACAATATGGCTATCGCATTTAATATACATGATAGGTGAAATAAGAATTTGTCAACAAAACATTAAGAGAAATTTTATTATTTAAGTAAATATTAGATTGGTCTACACTGTGAAAAAACGTTGTTTCAACTTAAAAAAGTAAGTGTTCGCGCTGCCTTAAAATTTTAAGTTTAGTCAACATGAAATGTTAAGGTGTACTACATGAAAACGTGGATATTTAAGTTGAGTAAACTTAAAATTTTAAGGCAGCACGAACACCTACTTTTTAAGTTGAAACAACTTTTTTTTTAAGTTTTTAAGTTTTTTACAATGTATATATCTATATATAATAACCACTTGACATTATAACAACCACTTTTTTCCCGATGAATGATATAGGAAATACATTTTATAAAATAAAAAATCTACATTTACATTTTGATACATGCACTTTTTTATCTGTTTTCTATTAGTACTGAAAAATTGAAATGCATATTTTACATTGCTCATGCCAATACAACCGGTAGAGTGATCTTCATTAGCATTACCAAGAAACAAGGGAAAGACCAGCTGTCAAGTTTAATATGCTACACGTTTGTAATGAACATATATTTAGTTACAGAACCTGCTTGAGACACACATTACCATCTTCCAATCTCATCATTCTGAAGATGCACCTGTTGACTCCTTGTTGCTCTCCATTAACCAGAGGATGCAATATTATACTCTCTCTCACAGGTTTCATGTGTTGGGTCGGTGTTTCTGGCAGGTGTGACGGTGAGAGAATCCTGGTCTCACCAGCAGTCTAAACCGTAAGTCAAATATTTAGATTTGAAGTGCTTTGCAGATATTCATTAATGTGTGAGAAGAGGTTTACCACACACTCCTCACAGTCGGCACACTGGATGAAGCAGTAGGTTCCACTTCCATACTGCGGCCAACCGCGAAAACACCGGTAATAATACCTGCAGTACCTCATCACCAGTTAATGGTCTTTCGCCGTATGAGACCGTGAAAACAACTTAAGGGCGTGACAGGGGAAAAAGTGTGATGCATACAGTCCGTCACTAATTAATCCATTATAATAAGTCGTCTATTGAATGTCCACAACGTATTATTTCGATCTCACCTATGCAATTCAAATTTCAAAAGGCAAGATTGGTCTATTTAGTGACTAATGTATGATTTCAATTAGATTTGTAAATATCATTTCAAGGTTCGCTCATTTTTTGAAGCAGTCAGAGCTAATTAGATCAGACAAATGTAATTATTGTCATACGTGGGTCGCCACACGCAAAATAGAAAATGTAAAGCTTGTTTTTAATGAACGTGAGTAACTCTGATGATGAGATTTGCAGGAAATCAGGACGTTTTTCAAATTGGTCAAAATGTGCAATAAATGCACACCACCTGGTTTTCTACACTTAACCGAACCGTTTTTTTTTTTTTTTTTTTTTATGCGCCGTAATGAGCATAAGATTTTGGATCTTGTACTGATATTTGAATGCGGTTCATTAAAACTTGGCCGAATCCGTGATCTGAAATGTCAGAGGCTGAGTTATTTTTCTTCCAGCAGTCAGGAATGAATGGGTATTCCTCTATGAAAGCCTGGCCTGGACCTGCTTACTCCACACTAGCCTAGCCAAATAAATACGGCACATACTGCGGTCTGTAGCGCTGCGTTCTGCAGGGCAGGTTCAACAGAAAATTATGATGGACCAGTGGAGTTATAGGCATGTGCACCCTCTAATTTTCCCCTCCTGTGTTTATATGTGGCTTTCCAGATTGAAATTGTTTCCAGTAATCTGGAGCGCACAACTAACAGGCCCGAGCATAAACAGTCGTGAGTGTAGGCCAGTCCTGATGGGCTTTTTCTCGAACAATGCGAGTGCAATTGAGAAATTTATCACAGCTAAACTCTGCGTATCAGTCTTTAGTCCATTGTTTTGCTCAGATGATCTCCTTCGCGCTGACGACAGTAATAACCTTCAGACTCGGTGATCCTTTAATGCAGTTTACATTACGATCTTCCTCAGATCCATGTGGATATCATCAAACGAGCATCTCCGCACCGTTTCAATCCATCAAAGTCGTCGCTGAGCTCAAAAACTGGTAGACGAACCACGGTTGCGATCTGTTTTCCACAGCCTAGTTTCATAACGCTTGTTTATAATCGCAAACAGAAACAACGCATTCACCATTCAAGCCTGGAGTGATTCTTTCCACACAGTCACATTATAACGAAAATCATTCAGGAACAACTGGCACACAGTCCGACGGCCTCTTTGAGAAGTATTGCGTGCTTAAATTCGCTCATTTCAATGAACTATGAAAATGCGGTCAAATGTTGTCAAGGTGTGATCAAGCAGAGTTACTCCATGACGAAAATTAAAACGCGGTGACAAGCGACCAAAGAGCTGGAGCATTAATGTCATTGCTGTTGCATGAATTAACCAGAAGGGCAAACCGTCGTTTCCTAAGCCAAAATGACTAAAATGCACTTGATGATACTGAAGCATAAACAAATAAATCAGAAAATATCTGATTGTTAAGAAAAAAGCTGCTGATTGATTAAGTGATTGATTTTATTAGGGACAAATTTTCACTATTAACCATTTGTTTATTAGCATGCATATTACTAGCATATTAGCTGTTTATTAACATTGTTCAGCATGACCATATTTTACAACCCTTAATCCTGGGTAGTAACTGATTACATGTAATCTGGATTTCATAATCAGATTACAGTTACCTTTTTATGGATTACCTGATTACATATTATTTACACAATGGCAGTAAATCATCCATCGTTGATTCTGAAAGACTTTGAGTGTGCAATATCATTGTTTTCATTTTTATTAACGTTTGTTCATGTAATACATGAATTCCCAAACAATTTGTCAGCCAAACCCCTTTGACGTGACAGAAGATCAACTGTTCCCTACTTGATTACACATTTTAAAAATCACATTGTATATTGGAATGTTTGACATGAAATTAGTACTCTGTATATTTTCATAGTGTAATTTTTAATTCTTTGTATTCTAAATTGAGGTTAATAGTACTGACAGTTTATTGTAACAGCAAAATAATTAAATGATGCTGATAAAGTCAATAAACAAGAAACAATAAATAATGAAATGAATATGTCACTATTTTAACACATACTCGCATGTTTTCAGTTCTCTGATGTTGATTAATGATCACACTGACTTGGTAAACAGGCAAACAAATTGTCTATTTTTAATGTTCAAGTGTTTAAATTATTTATTTTACATTGTTTATGTAAAAATTAATTATTAACCTTTTATCAACTCACAAACTCACTGCAGTTCTTAAATTAAACCCACTTTGGGAAGCCCTGGTGTAATGTAATGTTTAAAGCATTTTATGATGTAGATAAAATAAAATAAAATAAAATAAAATAAAATAAAATAAAATAAAATAAAATAAAATAAAATAAAATAAAATAAAATAAAATAAAATAAAATAAAATAAAATAAAATAAAATAAAATAAAAAGTATGGTATATTCAGTGGTATAAGTTTAAACAAGTTCAATTTTAAAAGTAATCTAAAAGTAATCTAAAAAGTAGTCAGATTAAATTACCCAAAATGAGTAACCTAGATTACGCAGCTAACTTCATCATGTAATCTGTAATCAGTAATGGACTACAATTTGTAAGTAATCTACCCAACTCTGCCAATACCTTACAAAGTCCCTTTCAAGGAATGTCTGTTCACTCAGTGGCCATATTTGCAACTCCTCCGGGCAGCTCATACAAGACCAAGTCCTATTTAAATGAAAGGGGAAATCCTAAAATCTCAAAAATCTCACTGAACTCATAATTAAGTTACATATGTCAAATCAGCAAGGAAATCTGAAATGAACTGCCCAAAGAATGTTGTTTCTTATGCTCAAATAGCGTTTAAAAAGCTTATTTTTTAAGATAGACCAGCCAATGTGCATGCGCAGTCATAACGCGCATTGGCTGGTCTAGCTTCAGGTTTCTGTGGGAACCGGAGCTTCTAACAGCTGCTCCAGTGATGCAATGACTTTACTCATCAGCAATTGGCTCTTTTATTTCGAATGTAGAACTATTCCGCCATATTGTGCATTGCAGTTTCTCCCATTCATAATAACCCGTCTTTGCATTTCTATAGACCTTAGTCTCACCCACAGATGTATACAGTACACAAAAGTGGAAACACATCAAGCTTTTCAAAGTCGTCATCGGATTGGTTAAAGTATACAGGATTTCGCGCGGGAGACGCACGTGTCACGTTCTTTAATGTTCCGCCTGGAAACAAAGATGCAACAAAGATGCTATGAAACAAAAGTAAAGAAGATAGCCGTCTGGTTTACAACTGTGACGATGAGCGCTTATCAGAATCAACTAAATGCTGAATTTTCAAAAGTGTGTGAAATATTTAAAGTTCAGGGCACAAAATCTTTAAAATCCGTTCAAGAGTTTTACACGCAGTCTGTTATTGTGAGGGCATTTCCATGACCCTATATATGACACGGCACACAACGAAATGTGATTGGTTGTTTTAGCTGTCAGTCTTATGGCCTCTGCCATCAGTTTGAAGGTCTGGTTACGTGAGACTACCAGTACCTAATCCTAACGACTGCTAAACTAAACTAACTAACTTATTAATAAGCAGAAGATTAGGAGTTAATAGTGAAAACTGATTCCCAAACTAAAGTGTGACCGGTTAAGTTTTCCTCAGTCGCGCAGCAGAGATCTTTAGACGTTCAAAATAGTATTTCGTAAGAGGTTTAGCCATTTGGCTTTATATTTTGAAAGTACGCCAATGAAAAATGATCAGAATAGTTGCCAATAGGAGAATTTCCCTTTACGTGTGTCCTCTAGAAACAGCCTCACGTAGCTCAGTGACTTCACGAAAGAAAACATAACATTAAAAATGCATTTGCTCGCAACTTTATGCAATATTCATTTGTATTTTTGGATGTACGTTACGATGAATAAACGTCCTTACAGATTCCAGATCAGGGCCGGACACAAACACCTTAATGGGAACATGCCTGTAATTCCAGGCATAGTTTTCTGCCATTTAAACACCTATACATAATGCATAATACAATGCATTCTTCACATTATTTTCCATCAAGCAAATAATCACAGTCGTTAGCACTTTCTGTTCCATAATTACCTATAAAAGCATGATTGTTGTTTGGAAATGTGCATGCATTGTAGGGTGACATTAAAAGTTCAGAAGACTATATTTAAAGTTCCTAGGTATGTCTTGTTGATGATCATCTATCAAAACTGTTCTGGGTGGGAACGCTTGTCCCCAGTTCAAACTAAATCTTTAAACATCATGATGAATTTTAATGTGGATAATATATAATATATATATGATGTGATAAATCTGTATCTGTATGCTATAAATACACTGATAAAGAAAGATCCACTGGATATTATTAGATTTGCTGCTAAAATCCAGACATGTGGCGTCTGTCAAAGCACACTAGCTGATTTGATTTCTTTTGTAATTACAGTACAGGATCAGCAGATGAAGGTGAGCAAGGTTCAAGTTCTTTCACGCTCTTTGATATGAGGGCTAGAAAACAGAGGCTGGTGCAGAAACAGGTCTCGACCTGCGGAGCCCATTGTGAATCATCTATTTTGGTACCAAGGTCTCTCACCTTGATACTGTATAGAAGCCCTGATGGAAACAAGAACACACAGAGACTGGCAGTTAAAATGACAGAAAACAAAGTTACTCACAAGCGAAAAGCTGAATTCTGGAGTCACACAATGTGAAGCGATGAAGGACACCGGGCTGGAGATGTAATCAGAAGGATTGTGTAATCAATTTATGACATATCGAAAAATAAGATAAAATAAAATAAAATAAAATAAAATAAAATAAAATAAAATAAAATAAACTTTTGGATTGAAAGGGTTCTATTCCAAATTTTAATGGAAAAAAGGACAATTGCAGCTGTTTATCTCAAAACTCTGACTTTATATTTCACTATTCTTTTCCTCAATTGTGAGTAAAAAACTCCAAATTGCTAGATGTAAACTCAGAATTGCAAGATAAAAACTAGCATCTCACAATTCTGACTTTTTGTGAGATGAGAGTTGTGAGATTAAAAAGTCTTAGAGTTATGAGTTTATAAAGTGTTGTTCTTGTTGTTTTTTTTAATTCCATGGGCAATCAGGCTTCCATAGACATATGATGTGACATCAAAATATCTGCATTTAGTTAAAAAATTAAGAATATTGATACTGCCATTTATTGTTTGCTCCTGATGTACAGTGACCTTGAGTGATTTGAAAGGTGCCTTAAATAAAATGCATTATTATTATTATTATTATTAATAATAATAATGATCATTTTAAAGCAAGAAACACACAATAACTACTTTATCAAGACAGAACCACCTGAACAATTTATGGATTGGCCCTTTATTGCACAAACTAATGGCGTTTCGCTATTTACAGTGTTGTCGAATAGTGTGAATAGATACAGCCGAGCTCTGTATCTCTAAAAGAAAGTGTGCCATCGTGCCTCATCCAGCCATTTAATCCCTCTGTCTCGTCAAATCAAGTCAAGTCATATTTATATATAATGCTTTATACAATATAGCAGCTATAAACAGGGTAATGACAGTGTTCATGTTGTAAAATGTAAAAGCAAATTCAATTTCAGCTGTAAAGCAGCTCTATAAAAACAGTCATGTCAATATTCAGTTCAATTCAGTTCAGTTCAATAACAGAATGAATGGTCAAAGGTACCTTTTGGACATCATAAAATGCAGAAATAAACACATGACTTTAACAGATGGCCATTTTGTACATTATATTAAATAAGTTGTAAATAATTATTTGTATTTGTAAATGCAAAAATTGGGATTTTTGGGGGAGGGGGGATCCATCTTGATCTTTACTAGGGAGACAAAAGGCACCAAATAGCAGCAGTGACCCAGCTGACTGATCCATTATCATTGCACCGACGCAACAACCCCGTCATCCAGCAAAAGAGAGAGATCTGCACACTTTCTTTCATGCGATCAGAATCACGGTGGTAATCTGTCCCGCCACAGTATCGAAGCACACCACTCCCCTGGCAGGATCCACACTAACCTTTCCCCCTCCCTCCCTCCCTCGCGCTACTCTTTTTTTTCTGTCTAAACTTGAAAAAAGAGCCAAACAACTTACTCACGCATGAGGTTTGCACGAGATCTGCCGTCCCTCCCCCATCTGACGAGCGTCTCTCTCGCTGCCCCGCTCTCCTGTGCAGGAGCACTAAAAGAATAATTGTCCTCAGATTAAAGATGACAGAAACAAGGGGAAACCACTTCGTTTGTAGACTCTTCTCGCATGTTCTCACCCAGAGTTGCTCTTTCGTGGTTCAGGAGACATAATTGAGTTTCATTCAAGTACCAACTATGTTATACATGTTCCTCCCAAAATTACTTCTGAGAAATAATAATGGATAACTGGGACAATTATTGTAAGAGCTATAAAATGTCATGGAAAAGGTCATGAAATGTTTGAGCTCCCATTAAGATCTCTTACTTTTCACTGCAAATCTTGGCAAATTAGAGCACAGTTTGAGATCTTAGATCTTAGATCTTAGATCGAAACTAAACTCGTTTTCTATGGACAAACATGTAAGAAATTTCACAAAAATCCACATTTGCTCTCAATGCATTCCAGAGATTTCACAGTGCAAAATAATAATTTCTTAAATGAATAATTGGATAATTTTCCAGTAAAAAAAAAATATAACAATTATCGTGTTCCTTCCACTAACTGTTTTCATACTTAAAAGTTACTCATATTGTTTTAAACCTGTATGAGTTTTCTGTTGAATCTTCTGTTGAACCAAACAGTTGCTGGCAGCCATTGACTTCCATAGTAATATATATATTTTTTTATTTTATTATTATTATTATTATTATTATTTTTTACATACTATGGAAGTCAGTGGCTACCAGGAAGTGTTTGGTTGCCAACTTTCTTCAAAATAAGTTGTGTGTGTGTTTAACAGAAGAAAGAATCTCATATAGATTTGGAACAAAATGAGGTTTACATGAGAATTTACATTTTTGGGTAAAATATCACTATACTTCAAGATGTAATTTGGTGTCCCAAGTAATTATTATTATTATTTTTTTGCTGAAATAAAAAATGACTAAGATATGCACATTTTTTAGTACACTTTCTTTTTTCTTCTTCTTCTTCTTCTTTCCTATAGGTGAATTTACAGCAATGTAATATATCACAGGTAGATAAAGTCAGTAAATATTAATGGGTGTAATAGCTCTGTGTACTTGTCAAATGTCAGGCCATGATTTGTTCTCTATATCAGAACACACACAGAGCTGAAATCCTGCTTCTGCCCTGACGTTTACTTTGTCCTGTAGCATTCGACTTTTACATTTTAGAGGAAGATTTATATTTACAGCCAGTCACCATTCAACACACACACAGATTTTGAAGTCATAGGATTGTAGTGTTTTATTTGTTCACTCTATGTTAGATTTCAAACGCAACTTGCCCCATATAAGATATGTAGAACAAGCCGTGGCAGGTCAGGATCCTGTGGAGACTAGTGTAACGCTCTGAAACAGGAGAGCTTTAAAGCAGCTGATTGTATAATGACAGCTCTTAACAAGGGCGCTAATAGTTTACTTCTTGACTGACATTTGCAAGCTGGTATGCAGAGCTGTTGAGCGGCCGTCTAGCCATTCCTGGGTAAAAATATAAATGCAGTTCACTGAATATTGCATAATGACTCACTAGTGACTTGTAAAATGTAACAAATACATTTTTTTTTTCTTTTTTTTTTTTTTAAATGCATTTACTAGAACTAGAAAGTCACAGACATGCTGTTTTCGGCTGTTACGAGTAGTTGTTAGGTGATTACTTACTGCAAATATTCAGTGTCAAATCTACAATCTAGACATAGTAAGCCCTTATAAATGTTGATCCATTAAAAAAAAAAAAAAAAAAAAAAAAAAAAGTGTTATACTAAATATGCAATAAAAGTGATGCTTTATTAAGTTTGTGTTAATCACAGGTATTGTGAGGCAGGTTAAATCTGCAATACTGCAAAATTAAAATAAAATAAAATAAAAATAAATTCTTAATCTGTATTTTGCCTTATTTTTTAAGAAAACAAACAAACAATAAAATTAAATATAAAATTGGTAAGAGATGCAAAACTGCATACATTTTTAGGGAATATGTGTTTGTTTGTTTTTGCACCCTTCCTTGCTTAAAAAAAAAAAAAAAACAGAAGGGAAAGGAAGAAAAAATGTTTTGCTAATTCAGCAAGAAAAATGAATTAAATTGAAGATATATTCACTAGAAACAGGTAATTTTATGTTCCAAGAAAATAGAAATATGCCTTCTTGTTTTTGTTTTTGTTTTTTTGTTTGTTTGTTTTTTTTTTTTTTTTTTTTTTTTTGTTTTGTTTTTGTTTTTTGAAAATGAGAACAAAATCACTGAAAAGGTTTTTTTAATGCATCTCCAATGTGTTCTTTTTATGTGTGAATTTATTGGAATGTAATAAAAATGTATTACACAAATCTGTTTTGTTTTGTTTTTATTAATATAATTAATTTTTAAGGTCCTGCATTAATCACAGGTAGCAAAAGGGAAGGTTAAATATGCAGTTAAATCTCAAAAGGCAACCCATGCTCTTTTTACAGTCTGAATAATTTTCTCACAATGTTACAACCCTCATTACAATCACCCTGCTTGCATAATAATAATAATAACAATAATCACAATAAACAAAATAAAATTAAATCTTGTGATATTGCACTCAACATTGCATCATTGCGACCTACAACCAGTCAGTCAGAAAAAACAAACAAACAAACAAACAAACAAAAAACATCCCATCTGTAAGTTACTCTTTCAAGCAAGACAAGATCGTTGCATTTTCTGAAGATTATGGTGTTTATGTGCAAAACTTATCATCACGATACTAGTTTGTTGTTGGTTGCCAGGCTGTCGCAATATGGTTGTGAAGGTGTTTAGTGTGTTGCTGTGTGGTTGCTAAATGCTTGCTTAACTTTAACATGCAATAATTGCACTGCAACGCAACCAGCGCCACAACAATCTCAGTCAGTCTTTAGGTGCTTTTGTGTGTGTGTGTGTGTGTGTGTGTGTGTGTGTGTGGAAAAGTCAAGAAGAATCCAAACTCACACTGACATTTTGCACTTTTATTTTTGTGTTCGGCTCTTTTTTTTTTTCAGTCAAGCCTCATTCTTCATAACGAAACCCATCAAAGACAGCAATTACAGCTGGCACAGAAATGAAGGAGGGAACACAGTGCTTCTCCTCACCTGTACATGAACTTGGTTTCTCGCAATCTTAATTGATGGTACCGGTGCATTTTTGCTTCCACCTGCTCTGACAGATTGTTTACCGCAGCCCTGAGGTGAGAAGACAACACAACCAAAATAGAAACTTCAGCAGGTAGCAGCCTGTTCCACACACAGCCACCCAGGTTATTTACAGCATCGCCATTTAATTTTTCACAGAGTTGAAAGGTTCATTTACAGCGAAGCCGCAAATGAGAAAAAGCGAAAGCGTTTGGGGAATGGGCCATTTGAATAACACCAAACTGCAATTGCCAGAATCAAGTGTTTTATCTGATGTGATGTTTCTTTGATTGAGCTAGTTCTCTGCAGGTCTTCTGTTAGTCTGGAGATCCATTGTGTTCTGCGGGCAAAGCCAAACCCGGTGACCTGTTGAACGTTGATAGGTTCGCGCTTGTTTGCATACAGTTGTCTGGATGCTGCAGTGTCACAATGTGGACCATTATGGCCAAATCGAAGTGCACGGTTTGAACGCGCCATGCGATGATATACCAACAATCTTATCTCGCTCCCAAACCACGGCAGCTTATGCAATGTCAATTACATTCAAATGCACAGTTAAGGGAAGCAAATGCAAAGCAGAGCGCTTGTTTTCTGTCTGCTCCGGGTCTCACTGAAAATCTCTGGGACTTCCAAACATATTTTCATGAATCACCGACAACCTAGGGGAGAAGCGCTATAGCGAATCCATCAAACCATCAAAGCAGACGACATGAATTCTGGTAATAATGTCAGACAGCACTTTCAAATCCATTCACACTTGCTGATTCACTGTCAACAACTCCGTTTTCACCACTGAATAAATCAGAATTCACTCCTGTTTTTCACTTAACTGAGAAAGCGTGATTTTCCACGATATTTTGAATCTCAAAACCATTAATAATCTCCTCCTTACTCAAATTAGCCAAAAACTGCTCACACAATATTGGGCTTATATAACAAAGGCGATTTTCACAACAGACCCATCAATCTATCTGTCAACTTCACCATAGTTTGTGTAAGCATATTTCATAAGATCTAGTCATTTTTGGGAAGACTGTGTGACCAGTAACGTTTATTATGAGTTATGTGGATCTAGTGTATTTCATAATTCAGTTTATGTCATGACCAGTTATGTGAGTTACGTGAGTTGCGTAATCAGATTTTTCCAAGTAACTAGTAATGTAGTGCATTACTTTTTAATTTACAAGAAGATACAGGAGTTACTCAGATAAGTAACGCCAGTTACTTTGTTTTCCATGTACTGACTGGCAGCTCTCCTGTCCTCATTTTGAGAGAAATCGGGAGTAAGTGCACAGGCAATGTGTTACTGTAGTTCTAGACTAAATGTCAACATGCATTTACTCATCTCATTTGGACAAGAACAGATTCAGTATTCCTCAAAACGAATAAAAACAGTGAAATACAAACTCAGAATATGACGCAGACCTGCAATAATTAATAACACAAATATCCTTTATGTATTTAATGTGTGTCATTTTATTGCTGAAGAGTGTTGAACTTTCTTCTTTCCTATTCTTCATGCAATCCAGAATGGCAGCATAAATGAAAGGTTTGTTTAAGCGTGAATTTACATTTCCTTCAGCCCAAGGGAATGAGAGGGCTTTTATGTTTGCCACAAATATAACTTTTTATATAACCAAATAAGCAAGCCCAGTCCAGATGAGAAAAAGTAACGCACATTAATTACATATTAACACATTATTTTCCATATAAAATACACAATTAGCTACTTTTTTTAGGGAGTAACGCAATATTGTAATCCGTTACTTTTTTAAAGTAACTTTTCCCAGCTCTGGTCACGCCAGCCAATAATGATGTCTACAGTACACATGGCCATGATTAATGTATCATTAATCATCCAATTTAATACATTAATTTATATTACAGGCCAGAATTACTAAACAGGGCAAATTACCATCAGATCTGTTGGTATACTGACAATGCGCAGAAAAAAAAAAACACATATGCGGATAATTTACATAACGACCAGTCCAACCTACCAAAAACAGCGTTGTTAGTAAATGTGACCTTAAGGGGGCGTTTACTAAAAGCAGAAAACGTTTTATGCGTTTTGGCTGCAAGAAAGACATTTCAAAAGCCTAAAATGCAAACTTCTGAGAAAAGATTTCAAAATGTGTTTTTGAAAACGATAATGTTATCGCCTGTGTAAACTACGACAATGCAAACTTGTGCAAGCAGTGATGTCATGCATACGCATATTACACCTTCAGTGTATAGGCATGTGCTCAGACACGTACTGTTTCTTTACAAAGGGACGACATCACCAACTACTGGCCTGGCATGCATAATACACCATTTTTAGTTGTTTTTCACAGATCTGTGCATGGGGATCGTTTTTGACAATGTTGTCATCTGTAAGTAAAATTTTCCAAAAATGCGAAGGAAAAATGTTTCCATTTTTAGTACATCTTTGTCGTGCAAACATACCCTTAAAGTAAAATTCCTAGAAATGCATATGCAATAAGGTCAGCTGCAAAAATCACAGTGTGCAAATGCTAGTAAATCATGGCAGTAGTTTTAAAATGACTGTTAAATAAAGTGAGTAGTATTTGACTACTCATGCACTGTAAATAAAGACATTTCCAAGATTATTAGAGTGCGTCTTACAAGAAAATCCTACGTTCAATTTTCACATTCAGTGTTTCTTTGTAATTATTTGTGAAATGTATGAATTTCTAAGTTCTAAAGCGAATCCAACACTACCTTTTTTTTTTTTTTTTCAGTCTAACAGTCTTGCATTCCTGGCCTAGTTCATCTATTTTAGATCTGAAGTGCGAAAACCAAAGTCATCAGAGTAAACAGTTACACCCTTCACATGCCAACGCAGCGCTCCGAGCGTGAAAGATGACTATTTTTGTTGCTATGTTTGCGCAGTTGTCAATCACAATCAAAAGCAGAGGTCCCGAATCCGACCGCAAAGCGTCGTCGGATGAAACTGGCGCTCGAAGTATCGGGCTGCGAGTCGGAGGTGTCGGCAGGGCCGGTCTTGTCTGGGTGCTGCTCCTCTTGTTTGGCCCCGGGCCTCTTTCGTGCAGACTCGACTGGGATCCCCTGCAGGTGAAGGCGGCTTAGATAATATCACAGTTACTACACGCAGAACCTGTTTGGGTTATTTTCAAAGCGCGAGGGGAGGGAGAAGCACAAGAAAAAAAATGCAGCCACAGCAACAAAGAGGCCTGCGTGCAAACAACGTCAGGAACTCCCTTCAGGTGAGCGCGTGGAAACATGGGCTTTGCACGAAACGGCCACATGCGTAGAAACGGTTCAATGGTTCACACTTCACTGAGGGTGTGCGTGCACGAGCAAGATGGCTTATAAAAACAAGAGTCACTCGCGGGGCATGTTTCGTAACTCTGATCAGATTTACGATAAATGCCAACCTGTTGCTTTTATTGTATGCATATTAGAGCGCCGTTTCCTGTCATCTTTGGCAGGTTCCAACCTGCTTGACCCAGTCGCTCGCTGTCTTATTCCGTCGTCTTTTTTACGATCGCATTAAAGGAAGAGTCACGCACAACCCCCCCTTTCTCAGTTTCTTTAACAGACAGCCTCCCTGTCACAACAAATTTAGATAAGTGAAAAACAGGAGTGAGTTATGACATTTGAGTCGCTGCTCAATGGCCGGCTTGGGGAAAATCGACTCGTTGTTTTGCCTCTCGACTGAAGAAAGTCAAGCCGCCAGGGGAGGACGGCTGCGTGTCCGCCCCGGGCTTTCGTAAACAGAGCTCGCTGGTGGTCCGAGCAGATGTCTGATGAGAGGTAGACGGCGTGCGGCCCCCGCTCGCCGCCAGGGGTTTGATCAATGGCAGCGCGTTTGCCGTGATGCAATCAAAGCTGACAGCCCCGTTTAACAATATTTATTTCCTCTCCGCATGCTGACTGCAGCCGGGTCTGTGTTTAAAGCTGAAGTGTGTCATTTCTGCAACACTGGCATCACCGAGCAGAATTGCAAAAGAACTCGTGCCTTCAAAGAGGATTCCCGAACATGCGATCCACTGAGACTGGATTACGTAAAGACAGAGTCCTACCACTTCTTATTTAGTACTACATACAGGGTCACCAAAAGTCTTTGCGGTTGTATTTACCGTAGCGCAGAGAGGACAGGGAAATGAATCAGAAAATGGTTCGATCACACAAACTAACCCCAAGGCCAGAAAAAAAAAGCGCTCGTTAATGTCAAAATGATTGAGATGCCAATCAAATCTAGAAAGACAGGGTTTTACTGTTCACAATTCAGATAATGGTGAACAAGTGGGAGGGAATAGCTAAACATTTAGCATTAGACTAGTGTTTAATGACCAGTGTTGGGTAGATTACTTACAAACCGTAGTCTGTTATTGATTCTAAATTACATGACAAACATTGTTAGTATTGTAATCCATTACATATGAATAATTTATTGCTATTGTCTGAATAATATGTAGTCATGTAATCAACAAAAAGTAACTGTAGTCAAGTATTTTTTTTTTTTTTTACCTGGGCTCTGTGAACGACCGATAGTAATGATTTTTTTTTTTTTTTTTTTAAATCAAATTTGAACTAATGTTTTCAAAGATGATTCCTAAACATGCAATTCAGTGAGACTGGACAACATAAAGGCAGAGTCTTACCACTTCTTATTTAGTACTACATACAGGGTCATGATTTTTTTTATTTATTTTTTTTTTTTTTTTTTTTTGTTACTGTATTTACTGTACAGTACAGAGAGGACAAGGAAATGGGATCAGAAAATGGTTAGATCACACTAACTAACCAGTAGACCAGACAAAAACATTTGTTCATGCATATAAATAATTTATTGCTACTGTGCAAATAGTATTTAATCATCTCATCAATAAAAAAGTACCTGTAGTCTGGTTACGAGTATTTTAAAATCTAATCTAATTACAAGTACTTAATTTTGGAATCTGATTACAAAATCCAGATTACATGTAATCAGTTACTTACCAGACAGTGATGACATTTTGTTTTAAATCAATTTTAGACTAAAGTTTACAAAGAGGATTCCCAAACATGCAATACGGTGAGATTACACACAGATGGAATCGTACCAGTTGTAATTTCATACTAAATCTGGAGGCCTTTTTGCCATTGTATTTGCAATACTGTATAGTATAGAGAGGACAAGGAAGTGGGTTCAGAAAAGTGGGTTAGATCACACTAAGTAACTAACCACTAGGCCAGACAAATAGCACTCGTCAATGTCAAAATGACAGAGAAGCCAATCAAATCTAAGAAAACAGGGTTTTAATATTTACAATTTTGATAATGGTGAACAAGTGTGAGGTCATAGCTAAACATTAAGTATTAGACTAGTGTTTAATGATAGAAATATTAAATGACCAGTGCTGGGTGGATTTCTTAAAAATTTAATTACTGATTGATATTACATGACAAAAATTGTAGTTAGTACTGTAATCCATTACTATCCATTACATATGAATAAGTTATTGCCATTGTGTGAATAATATGTAATCATTTAATCAATAAAAAAGTAACTGTAGTCTGATTACAAATATTTTAAAATGTAAAACATTTTTGGAATCTGATTACGTAATCCAAATTACAAATCAGTTACTACCCAGCTGTCAACGACCGACAGTAATGCCCAGTGATGCCTTTTTTTTTTCTTTTTTTTTTTTTTTTGACTATGTGCGTATAATATGTAATCATGCAATCAATAAAAAAATAACTGTAGTCTGATTACAAGTATTTTAAAATGTAATCTAATTGCAAGTACTTATTATTTAGAATCTGATTGCATAATCCAGATTACATATAATCAGTTACTACCCAGTTGTCAATGACTGACAGTAATGCCTAGTGATGCTTTTTTTTTTTTTTTTTTTTTTTATTTAGACTAATGTCTTCAAAGAGGATTCACAAACATGCAATCCAGTGAGACTGGATTACACAAAGATGGAGTCGTACCAGTTCTAATTTCATACTATATATGGAGGATTTTGTATTTACAGTACTGTATAGTATAGAGAGGACAAGGAAGTGAGATCAGAAAATAGTTAGATCACACTCACCACTAGGCCATGACTCCAAATGAATAGCATTTTTCAGAAATGAGTCATACTGTTATAAATAATAATTATAAAACAGTTTGTACAAAACAATTTATTCGTATAACACTTTTCATGTGTCTTCAGCTGTGCGATAATTTACACTGACCAAAATTATAAATGCAACACTTTTGTTTTTGCCCCCATTTTTCATGAGCTGAACTCAAAGATCTAAGACTTTTTCTATGTACACAAAAGGCCTATTTCTCTCAAATATTGTTCACAAATCTGTCTAAATCTGTCTCAGTGAGCACTTCTCCTTTGCTGAGATAATCCATCCACCTCACAGGTGTGGCATGTCAAGATGCTGATTAGACAGCATGATTATTGCACAGGTGTGCCTTAGACTGGCCACAATAAAAGGCCACTCAAAAATGTGCAGTTTTACCCTCCGGGGTCCGGAGGGTCCGAAAACCAGTCAGTATCTGGTGTGACCACCATTTGCCTCACACAGTGCAACACATCTCCTTCGCATAGAGTTGATCAGGTTGTTGATTGTGGCCTGTGGAATGTTGGTCCACTCCTCTTCAATGGCTGTGCGAAGTTGCTGGATATTGGCAGGAACTGGAACACGCTGTCGTATACGCCGATCCAGAGCATCCCAAACATGCTCAATGGGTGACATGTCCGGTGAGTATGCTGGCCATGCAAGAACTGGGATGTTTTCAGCTTCCAGGAATTGTGTACAGATCCTTGCGACATGGGGCCGTGCATCATTATCATGCTGCAACATGAGGTGATGGTCGTGGATGAATGGCACAACAATGGGCCTCAGAACCTCATCACGGTATCTCTGTGCATTCAAAATGCCATCAATAAAATGCACCTGTGTTCGCTGTCCATAACATACGCCTGCCCACACCATAACCCCACCGCCACCATGGGCCACTGGATCCACAACGTTGACATCAGCAAACCACTCACCCACACGACGCCATACACGCTGTCTGCCATCTGCCTGTACAGTGAAAACCAGGATTCATCCGTGAAGAGAACACCTCTCCAAAGTGTCAAATGCCATCGAATGTGAGCATTTGCCCACTCAAGTCGGTTACAACGATGAACTGTAGTCAGGTCGAGACCCCGATGAGGACGGCGAGCATGCAGATGAGCTTCCCTGAGACGGTTTCTGACAGTTTGTGCAGAAATTCTTTGGTTGGCCTTTGTCGCTGGTCTCAGACGATCTTGGAGGTGAAGATGCTGGAAGTGGAGGTCCTGGGCTGGTGTGGTTACACGTGGTCTGTGGTTGTGAGGCCGGTTGGATGTACTGCCAAATTCTCTGAAACGCCTTTGGAGGCGGCTTATGATAGAGAAATGAACATTCAATTCACGGGCAACAGCTCTGGTGGACATTCCTGTAGTCAGCATGCCAATTACACACTCCCTTAAAACTTGCAACATTTGTGGCCTCGTGCTGTGTGATAAAACTGCACATTTTAGTGTGTCCTTTTATTGTGGCCAGCCTAAGGCACACCTGTGCAGTAATCATGCTGTCTAATCAGCATCTTGACATGCCACACCTGTGAGGTGGATGGATTATCTCGACAAAGGAGAAGTGCTCACTAACACAGATTTAGACAGATTTGTGAACAATATTTGAGAGAAATAGGCCTTTTGCTTACATAGAAAAAGTCTTAGAAATTTGAATTCAGCTCATGAAAAATGGGGGCAACAAAAGTGTTGCGTTTATAATTTTGGTCAGTGTAGTTTACACCTGGCGACAATACATGCGGTCAAGCAGCTGACATTTTCTATATTTGCTATACGAATAAACTGTATTATTCACAAATTTAAATATCCAAATTTATATAAACAGCATTTTTGCGATAAAAATAACATGAAAAAATATCGAGTAAGTGTTTAGATGTTGGAATTAAGGCAGTAAAGCACTGGTTTGTATTCTTAAGAAAGAATGTTACGTCACTTATCAGCGTGTCTCTACTATTTGGTTGTCATCTGTGCTGTCAAACACGCTGCATGCTTAGATGTTTACATAAGGGTGTAAAACATCAGTTAGCAAAGACATGTTGTGAATGCCGACGTTGATGATTACAAACGAAAGGTGTTTCCCTTCAGTCTTTGGACATCTGTCTTTCTCTGTCTCAACATATTTACATAATCACACAAGACACTAAGTCAGTCCACCGCAATAATCAGACACAGCCAAAATGTCACACAAAATATTTGATATTCTTGATGCTGCACTGTTTGATGTAAGGATGACAAGAAGTTTAAAGAATTACATTTTTAGTCTGGTCTGGCTCAGAAGTCCAAAACACTCGTCAAAATGATTGAGATGCCAGTCAAATCAAAGAAAGCAGGCTTTGCTGTTCACAGATACCAAATATTAATTCCAGCACAACGATTCAGTTTTAACTGTGAAAGAGTGTGAGATAAAAAATAAAAAAAATAAAAAAAAAGTAGGTAAACATTTAGAATTAGACTGATCTGATTAGCGATAGAAATATTACAACCAGCAGTAAAGCCATGTAATGCAAAGTATTTATTTATTTTACATTTTAAATTGAAAAGCCTTTATTGTTATGTGGCTCATGTAATGTATTATGTAATGCAACAGAATGTGACTGGGCAAGACAAGCCATTTTCATCATTAGGTAATCAATTAAGAGTGAATATGTGGATAATATGGCAAAAAAAAAATAATGTTTTTCACTAAGGATCATAACCCATGTTGGTTTTTAAGACTATTTTGCAAGCTACTAAGAAACAGAAACTAGTAGGTACAACAGCTAATATAAGTAAATAGTTCAAGATTATTGAAGATTAGTAAACAGTCTGAACAAACAATGATAGAGCAACTACAATTTTTAGCAATTTTTCAGATAAGCCTGTCTAACAGTATTTAAATAAGAGAACCAACAAAGTAATCAAATATAAATTACAACACTGTATAAGTGAAACATACATTGATTTATTTTTTTAATCACAAAAAACTATTCGGTCGAGTGCAGTGAGCCTATTTTAAAATAAAAACATTATTTGCAAATGGTTCAAATGCACTATTTTACTTGTTCTTTATTCTCTTAAATCCCTGAAAATACTTAAATACTCAAAATGGTTTTGTGCTGCATCTGAAATCGAACCCTATATGTAAACAGTTTATGCCAAAGAGATTCCTTATTTCCTTGATGAACTTTCCTTTTGTAATTGTTTACTTAATTTTAATGTATCAATGAGACTCTCCCTGATCTGGCGTTCCTGTCTGTGATGTCTGTGAGTCATCCTCGTGACATGGCATGAATTTAACGTTTGGCCCGGGCCTGTTTGCTCGCAGAGAAGTGACTTCCTCGTAATGACACCTTCGGTTGTTTATCTGCCGCGACTCTCGTTCCTGCGCCGAGATTTTATGGACGAGCAGCTAAACACGATGGCTTGATCTGACTCTCTTTCCAGCTCTTCCTGACAATATTTACAGTAGCCTTTTAGTAGTTTACATGAAGGGATTTAAATAGTTTACATGCATTTTTAGTACGTGCAGTTAAGGTCACATGCTTCTATCTGGCATTGCCAAAATACTTGCACTCAGACTAAAGAGATTTTCTTGTAGGTTTCATATAAAGGGTCTCAGAACAGCATTTTATTGAACTCAAAGTAGTGATTTTTCTTGGCCCGTTTCAAGAAACTCATATTGTTTTTAGCAGCAGTGCTGTTTGTGTCTGTCTCCACACGTTTATGTCTGCGCCGCTTCGATTTCTGTTTGTTTAAGTGAGTGTGCGTTTAGGGCGTGTGTCCGCCCGTGTGTTATGTGTACACAGCGGGCTTTCCATACGTCTGCTTGTGTCTAATGCCGTGATTCATCTCGTGTGTATTTGGGTTTGCCACCTGAACTGTGTCATATTACGGTCTTTTGTCAGTCGCCTATTACATGCGTCTAAAAATAGCCAGTGATTGTATATGTGGCCACCGATGGCCCCCACCCAATCGACATCAACCATCTAATAAGTTCAAATGATTTATGGCCGGCTTTTATGTCAGGCAGGTGTTTGACGTCAAAATGGACGTCAGTATGAGGAATGCAACCGCACAGGTAATGGATTTCAAGTTCAGCTTTAGTCCTGTAAACTCTCACCTGGGTGTTGACATTAGATCAGGTTTATGGACAGGCTATTTATAACATTACAGTTGGACGAGGTTTTATAAGGCTTTGCAAAAGCTTTATTGACTTATCGACTTGTCCTATTCAGTTTTTAAGTCTCTGGGCGGTTTTTATTATCTGCGCACATTTCGCTGTTGTTACAAGCTCTGTTTTGTTTAATGTACAAAACGTCAATGTGTTTACTGAATCTGTAAGAAAGGTTACAAAACCTGCACTGGAAAAAAATGAAATTTAATCGAAAAAAGATTACTGGACTACATGTTACAAGAAAGTCTCTTTAACTCAAAATTCATGTTTGTAATTGTTTCTGAAATTTACTAGCAATTTCATTCATTCAGCTTTCACTAAGCCACCCCATAAATTGCTTAAAAGCGTTTTCATACAAACATTTATTTATTGATTAATCATACTCGTGTTTTTTAGAAAAATGAAAAAGCTAGGTGTGTAAACTATGCATCTAAGATATGTGCAATTACGCAACGATGCGAGTTACCAGTGTAACTCCTGTCTGATTTGGTGATTATAACTCGTCATAACATTTCACAAGGAATGTCCTGGATTCCTGAACAGGACGGAGTTAATACACGAACATGGAGTTAATAGATGGAGGTACATACTGGAGCACAGGTGGGAATTCAGTGCCAGGGGCGTTTCTGAACAGTCCCTAACAAACAGCTCTTATTTCAGCATTACAAAGACAGCGAGAATACAACGAATCCACGGTCTCATTATTTCAGCTTGTGCATTAGGATGGGCCACTATGTAAACAGAAGATTATCACAACCAAGGCAAATCAAAAATATCTTTCAGAAAGGCTAAAGAGTAAGAGTAAAATATTTTCTGCAATTTTCAAAGGAACACCTCTCGTGACTGGAAACAGTGTAAATGGAAATAAGTGGTGTAATCTATAAGTGTTTCTTTATAATTTAAATTCTAGGGTGTGTTAATTACATAAATAGCTGATCAAACTAAGATCAAAGCCATCTAATACCTCATTACACAGTATTTGCCAAGTGTTCATAAGGTAGTTTGGGCTGTAGCTAACAACTAGGGTAATTTGACTATTTAATCTTACAAAATGTTTAAAACATCCATTGCAGGAATAAAAAGAGGTCATGCTTTAGTTTGGGGACCAGTTCTCACTATTAACCGTTAACTGTGACTTTGGTCTCAATAAACTCCTAATTTGCTGTTTATTATCAGTTAGTAAGGTTGTAGTTAAGTTTATGGTGGTGAATTTATGGATTTCAAATATGGTTATGTAGAATAAGGCATTATTAAACAGTAACTAAAACTAATAAAAAACATGCATGCAAATAAGCAAGTTAAAAGTAAGAACTGGTCCTTATATAAAACAATAAAAGAAAAACAAACATTCAGTGTCAAACAGTATTTAGTGGCTGGAGGCAGAATTGTCCACAGAAACACATTTACTTTTCTAAACACAGTAACAAGTTACTCACAAGACTTTCTTCCCTCATTTTATACAGGATTTTGATCAAAATGCTAGTTATTTTTTGTTGCATTAAGCAACAAAAGCACCCTGTTAAAGCTTGACCACATAAAATGTTTATGACCTTTGATGTGTTGAATAAAAAGTGATCATGTTGAGCAACTTTAGTTTTAAGCTATATAGTTTGCTCCATATTTCTTTTTCCTTTTTTTTTTAATACAAAAAGTTTTTACTACTGTAGAAGTGACACAAATTGTAAACAAGTCACTGTAATGAAATTAGAGAGTCCAAACAGCTGATAAAAACATCACAATAATGTAAAAGTAATCCACACCACTCCAGTCCATCGGTTAAACAATGCAAAACAAACACATCAAGATGATTTTAATGTCAAACCATTGTTAAAACACAAGTCCATAACCCATGATTAACTCTTCCTTTAGTGAAAAGGTCATCTGGACTGAATCAGGAGAGAAATCTGCACAGATCAAGCACTGTTTACGAGGCAAAACAGTGCATAGCAGTTCACTGGCGGAAGCATTATTATGGATTATGGACTCGTTTTTAGTTAAAAACGTCTTGATGGATTTGTTTCTTGGAAACACACAGCTTTTATATTCTCAAGATGTGAACTGATGGACTGGAGTGGTGTGGATGACTTGTGGATTATTGTGATGTTTTTATCAGCTGCTTAGACTTTTTACACATTTGTTCCTATGAAGAAACAAACTCAAATCTTGCATGACCTGAGGGTGAGTACATTTTCAGCAAATTTTCATTTTTTTCATTTAGCATTTAAAACACTGTTTTGCTGATATTAATCCATTTCATAAATTTAGATGATAATCAGTGATGCAGAATTATGTTAAAAACAAGCTGTTCTGTGTTCTGTTTATTTACAAAGGAAATAAAAAAAAAAAAAAAAGGAAAATGGTGATTTTTGTTCCAGTGAATGTTTGTTGATGCAATCACACGTCTCAGGTGTGAGTAATGACTCATTTATTCGTTGCTAAGGAGGTGCGTGAGAGCTCGTTCCACTTCATTTCACCAATCATTCCACCTGCCGTCAGATTACAGCTATCAGATGAACGGCACAAATCACTTTTATATAAACATCTGCAATCATTTCAAAAATGAGACTACACAGCAACACCCCGATGACAGGACTTTGAATGAACTCTAGGAAGAGTGCGGCTCTTGGACGCATCTGATCAGATCGATCAGAAAATATGCGTTTGATGGGCAGATGTGTGACGTCCTTTCGTCTCAAAGCTCTTCCTGTTTGCTTTTGCAAAGAAGCACAACTATGCGGATCAGACGGGGAAAATACGACCGAGTCATGATGACGTAGAAAGGGCTTTCACATTCCAAGCCCGTACTTAAAAAGACTCAAGAAATGTTTGGCCAGCCATCATCTTTACAGCGAGATTTTAAGTCAGATGGAACCGGCTTTGAAACACCTGCCAAAGGGTTCAGCGGGCTGATATGAAGGGCACAAATGAGCGCCGTCTGACAACACATACTTTCAGTGACAAGACTAAAGAAACAAAAACAAAGCTACGGCAAACAGTCGTCTCACGCACAGAACCGTCGGCTGAAAAGCCAACAGCACAAAAGACCATAGTTGAAGGGATGAAGACAATACCGTTAAAAAAAAAACTTGTTTGCATTGCAAGCCAAGATACTTTGAAGGCTTATGTGAATCTGTTCATTTGTTCACAGTAAAAAAAGTACTGAGAAATTTGAACAAGTAAAGCATAGGCCTATAAAATGAGACTTTTCGAGTGGTGCTTATTGTAAAACTCGCCACTATGATTATGTGTTGTAGGTGGTTGCCAGAGTGTTGTTATATGGTCTGCTAATGTTTGCTGAGGAGTTCAGATCCACATGAGAGTCTTCAGGCCCACATCCCTTACGAAAAGGAATCTAGTTTTATTACAACTCTAGTTTTATTACAAATCAAATCAAAAAACAAGCTTAATATAATTAAACCATGGTAACCACAAATTAACCATGGTTTTGCTATACTAACCAGAGTTTAACCATGGTGTTTGTAGTAAAAATATGGTTTTCGTATGGGATATTAATTTTCGTGAGGGATTCGCATGCAGAACCTGATTTTACCAAGTACAATATGTTCCTGGATCAACATCTTTGTTGACCCTGGAACAACATGGTGATTAACCAATCAGATTTGAAAAAACTGTTTATAGTTTTTGTGAAGTGTAGGCTTACAATCAGTGTTTGGTGCTTGTACATCGGTGTTATTCATCTACAATTTCCTCTGATTTTAGGGATTACTCATGGGTAAGGTTAGGTTTAGGTGTAGGGATGTGGTCAAGATGAAACTTTTAGATTAAATTTGGATTAAAATGTTGTTGAACACATCTAACTCAGCAAAATGCGAATGCAAAAATTCACGGTCGCATTTTCGGCGCAAACCCCTGTATCAATGGAACTTTAGAGCTCGTTGACTGTCACGACTCACGAGAGAGATAACCGTGTCTAGCGAGTGTTTCGGGTTTTCACGTGTGGTTTCGTTAACTTACCGAGATGCAGATGAACTGTGCGCCATCTGAAAGTTTGTTCTTCCATCAGTTTTGTGGTCTGCGTGCGACTCAAACGTCACATTCTCCACTCAGATAAAATAAATAAATAAAAAATGTTGTCAGTTAATTACAATTTGATGGATTAACCTGTGCCTTGCTTTAACTGTGGTAAGACCAAAGTCCCTTTCAAGGAAAGTCTGTTCACTTGGTGGCCATATTTGCAACGCCTCTGGGCAGCTCATACAAGACCAAGTCCTATCTTTTTTTTAACAATATATGTATTACTTTTTTTTTTTTTTTTTTCAGTTTGTATATCGCAACAGATTTCACAATGAATAATAATCATGTAAACACAGCAAACATTTTACACCCTATTCTCCCTCCCATCAGCTCATTCCCTGAAAAAATATTAAATAAATGAAATCAAATTAATTAATTAATTAATTATTTAAAATAAAAAAGAAAAAAAATGATGCTTAAATCAGGTAAAGAGTGTTTCCCCAGTCTACATGATACTACCCTGCTCCCTCAGAGCTTATTCTTGTTGTAGCAGGCTACCAACATTTGCATTGTGCTTTATGAAGTTATTAAAAGGTCTCCAGACGTCTTCAAAAACATTTTTGTTAATCTTTTCCACTGACATATTTGACACCATTTCTTCAATCCACTTTCCAATTCTTGGTTCATTTATCTTTTTCCAGTTAAGAGCAATTATACATTTAGCTTGTAAAATACACATTTCTATGAATCTGACCTCTTTGCTTTGTAAGAGAGGGCTAGCAGGATATATACCCAGGATAAAAATCTTAGGATCCAGTGGTAATTTCTTTGATAAAATTTGGGACTAAAACCTATCTAAATGAATATGGGAATTCTGAAATCTCAAAAACTGCTTACTGAACTCGCAATTAAATTACATATTTCAAATCAGCAACAAAATCTGACATTAAATGCCCTATGAATATTGTTTCTTATGGTCAAATAGTGTTTAAAAAGCTTATTTTTCAGGCTAGACCAGCCAACGCGCATGCACAGTTATAACGTGCCTATGACGGCATATGCACATTGGCTGGTCCAGCTTCAGGTTTCTATGGGAACTGGAGCTTCTAACGGCCGCTGCAGTGATGCAATGACTTTACCAATCAGCGATTGCCGCATTCATTTAGAAGGTGGGACTATTCCACCATATTGTGCGTTGCAGTTTCTCCCATTCATAAGTACAGGAGTGAACCGCCTTTGTATTTCTATAGTCTTTGGTAAGACTTTCCAGTGAGATCAGTGTCACCATCTTTGATATTTACTTTAGTCACTGTCATTATGGTTACAGTTGATGTGGTCACAGGCGCAGGCAAAATCCAGTCATTTTAATAGGAATCCGCTTGATCTGTAATTTCATGTAAGGTTTTCCACACAGGTTCAACAGGTTCTGGTCACATGGATTGGTAAGAAAGCTGCTTATTGGTTTACAAAATTCAGTTCAATTTTAAGAAGTAGTTTAAACATTTTTATTTAAATTATCATTCAAAGGGTTATTTTGCCATGTTTTACTATGTCTTTGAACATGTTGTGCTATGCCCATGGCTTTTGTCTTTCAAAAAAAGTGCACAAATTCACATTATTTACATGTAGGCATTCCCAAACTTTCGTTTTGTTTTGTTTGTTTGTTTGTTTGTTTGTGTGTTTTTGATTTTATTTTTTTGTTTTTTGGCAACCAAACCTCTTTCACCTGAAGTTTCTTCTGACGGTGATAATTAAGTAACACATTTGTATGTTCAAGCTTCCCTGAAATTGGTTATAGGTCATATGGCATGCTGGTAAACAAATAAAACATTTAACCTTTTTTAGTAAGTGTTTAATTTTGATTATTCCATGGTCTGTCAGAATACTGGATTCTGATTGGCTGACAGGTACGCAGTAAAACTGTTTAATGCACAGGTAGTTCCAAATCAGTTTAATCACTGTAATATATTAATGCACTGCTTTAATTGATGCACACAAACACACAGAGAGAGAGAGAGAGAGAGCGCGAGAGAGAGAGAGAGGTCGCATTGTGCCGCTTACATACATAAAGTTTTTGTCAACGCTTCCCTGCGTGTTTTATTAGTAAAATAGCCTAGATACTAGATCGCTACATTATAGAGACGCACAGACACAGCATGCAGGTATGCAAACCCAACTGTCATCTCCCTTTCTCTCCCCCCTGATAATTATTTAAAATAAATGCTATAATTTATTTAAATAAATGTGATCTTACTGCACTGTTTCATCTTTGTGTCTGATTTGAAGTGGGCAGAATGCAAGAAACTAAAATTACATTTTTACACATTTGGTCAAACATTATGCTGCAAAGAGCAATCCTAGTTTTAACTTGTCTATAACTTGGCAAATGACCATGGAATAAGCGGGATAATCAACGGCTTGCCGTGCATTAAATGCTTGTTATTTTAAAATTATTTCGATTTTGGATTTTTATTATTTAATTATTATTAGCTTTTCAGTTTGGGGAACCTTGACATAAAGTAATGTTTAACATACTTCATGTTGTTAATAACAATGAATGTAATATATTTTCTTTCTCTTTGTATATTTATTTCAATATGGTACACGGTTATTCTGTTTAAATTAATGTGATAAAGGAGTAAGGTCAAAAGTAATCATAAAAGTAATCTGATTAGATTACCTAAAATGTGTAATGTAATGGATTACGTTACTTATTATGTTATTTTTTTGTGATTTGGAACCAGTAACAACCACAACTACAATTTGTTTGTAATCTACCCAGCTCTGCTCAGTTGTAGCTCTATTCCTGTGCAAAGTGCATTCATCTGAGACCTGCAAAAACATGAAAGTAAAGGTCCTCGACACCATCTGTGGAGCCAGCGATAAACACAACTCCCCAGAGTCACCTCTGTGTTGTTCAACGGGGAAGTTCAGTCAAAGAGCCTCTCCTGTGGCCTGACTTTAACCTGTCTGGAGCTGGCAGCGCTGCTGGCCAGTAGAGGATGTTTTCCTTTCCTCATCAAGTTTTTGTAGTCCTGAAGGAGGGGGGAGCTCGTGGGACGAGGGACTTTCTATTCTGGTCCCTCAGACAAGGAGTCTTTCTCTCTGGGGGGTCTTTGGTGTGAGATTGACCCACAACCCAGGGGTGACACGACCAGAGGAAGGTCATATGAGCAGGCTTGCAAGAAGGGGAAGGAAGCTTCATCTCATGATGCACACTTGCCTCAAAAACCTCTTCCCTTTGACCTTATTGTCGCTGTATACGTCCACAAATGATGACACAAATAGCATACGTTCGACCGCTTGCAACAAAAAGGCAATAAACCTAAGCGAATGCTTTTAACGCACACCGAAAGCCAAAGAATAGGACTCGGATGATCTGAGAGCCGGCCGGTGCCCCAGCCTGAACAATGGAGGAAGCGGTACGCATTGGCGGGGCGGTTCAGATGAAAGCACTTCCTGTTCTCTGACCCGATGTCATTCCTGTGACGTCACTTTCTATGTAGTATCAAAACATACCATTCTGAATGCGATCTACGTAGGTCCAATCTGAAAATAACTGCCAGACGAACGGCAAGTGACCCAGTCAAGACAGTCTTTCAAAAACACGACAGCGGAAGTATGAAGAAGTGTGTAAATATAGTGCAAATACAATGCAGAGTGTGGTGTTAAAGGGATTTTTCACCCCAAAATGAGGGTTTTGTCATCATTTACTCACCCTCACGTCGTTCCAGTCCCATAAAGATGTTCGCTTATCAGCTATCAACAAAATAATTAAGATATTTTTGATGAAATCTTAGAAATTACAGTCCCACAGTTGAATGTCCATGCAACCAAAACGCTGGCGTTTCTAAAAGTTTGTTAAGACACTGTAAAATAAACTCATATGTATGTTGTTTAATAAAAATGCTGTAAAAACACATTTGTGATTTGATGAACAGATTTTAACGCTTTAAAGTATTCAATACACTAATTTCCGTGGTCAATAAACCTGTCACAAATTTACTCCATGCTGTCTGTCGTCTGATTGATAGTTTTTTATCCAGGAAAAGGTCTTTAATTGTACAAACGTCCACCTTCAGCTGGTGCTTCACGGGTCTTTTTGCTGTCACCTCTTGACTGATTTTGCTCAAGTAAACGTAAGAATAACTTGAGTAACATTTCCAGATGAAGGTTGGCTTTACTTGATTCTCCATGAATAATTTTTTAGTCTCAAATCTGAACATCACAACATCTCAGATCTTTTGAGGAACGTTTATTTGTCCATCTTTCAATCTTCATTGGATTGCATAGCATTATATGTCTGGATCATTTCAATAAGACATATTATTGGAGAAATAGAGCGACCACTGATATTTGCATCATTTTATGTCAGTATCTGCTGTACTTTTATTAAGATCTCATTGATTTACATTACAAGCATCAGAATTTCATCTTAACCTTTGGTCATATAAATATCAGCATCTGCACCAAATTGCATTTGTTTTTTTTTCCTCAGTTTGGGCCTTTAAATAAAACTTTGTTTTTTTGTTTTCCTACATGAGATTTCACTGAACTCACACCATAACACGTAAACTTCTTGAGGCTTGTCATAAGTTATTGCTCTTAAATTGTTGTCAGTGTTTCAGGGAATCACTGCATAGTCTGAATTCCTTCACATCAAGCAGGTAATCGTATAAGCACAGGTGCTCTTCTCGAGCTGTTATCTCATAACCTTTGCCAAGTGCCTCCCCAGCTAACGAGCAGTATGTTCCAAAAACAGTTTGCTAACCTTCCCATTAAGTTACTTCTGAACATTCAAATTATCCAGTTTTTGAATGTATTAAGAAAGTTTCTTCTTGGTCATGTGAACGTGAGCGGAACATTCCATTCTATCATTTGAAAACGTTACGAGAATGTTACATTTGAATCTTCTCTCAGTATTTAAAACATTTAAAAACATTTGTTTTTTTCTTAGTAATGCGAGTATTAGAGGAACATTCCATTTGAACAAATAACCTTTTTAATGGCTATATAAACGTTAGAGAAACATTTAATTCTTTCATTTTGAAAATGTCAATATTCTATATAATAGTGAAGTGTTCTTACTAAAAAATGTTGTTGAATACAGTTCTGAGAATGTACAAATAGCATAGCTGAAAATCTGTTGGAGTTCCTAATTGAGGTTGAATACTAAGATTTGTCAACAGCTGTGAGAATTTAGCAGCACCTGATGTGCTGACACACAAAAAAGGAGGTGAAAAAAGCCCCAACACGTAAATGATTTCTTTTTCACATCTGTTGTTTGCTTTCGTCCATGAGAATCAAGAATCAAGTTAAACAGTATTCATCAGGTGTCAGAAAAACGCAATCATTTGTTAAAGCGCCCCTGAGTGGGTGTCTTTGTGACATTGCAGCGAACCGTCGCTTAGGGTGTAAAGCGCTCTTTACATAACAAATGCTCTTGTGCTTTTCCTCTCTGTTCCGCTGAGGGGAATTCTGTAGACAGTCTTGTAAACATCTGAGCATTGCTTTGATTGTCACTGTTGTGTTTCCATAACACGTCACAAAAACCATAGGACTGAGTAATAGTGGGGAAGTTTCAGACGGGCCTGAAGAGTTTAGAGAGCGCAGATAGAGTACTATAATCTGTCTTTCCATATTTTATTTCCATTCGCTTGAATCTTTAATTAAGCCTGTTTCAGCACCTGCTGTGTGTATACACTGCACACATGCGGCTCTGAAAGCTGCTCTCGTGACAAATATGGCCTTTTGACCTCACAGCCAAACCCATCGTGGGGAATCCCGTCTGAAGCCGAAACCTGTCGGGTCGGTTCATCTCTTCTTTGTTAGCGACCTGTTTTCTAGCAAACTGTCTTTATGGTTTGCCATTGTTTTATCAAACGTACGTACTTGTGTTTTTCAAGAATACAGGCTGTGTTTAGACGCACTCTGATTTACTAAAATTTAGTGACAGCATCACCAAAACTGCAAATTATTCTCCGTTTTGGTAATTACGTGAATCACTTTATCAGAGCAAATGTCACTAAGGAGGTCAAAACTCACCTCTTCCTAAAATAAAAGTCATAACTTAGAAACATAAAGAGATAAATATCCATGAATAATGTCTTTTGAGCAGATGACTGTCTTCTTCCACTGTTGTTTTCAAATAAATACAGTTAGCAAAAGTTAGCAAAACTGACATTCAAAAATAAAAAAAAAAGGTTTTCTAGTTATCTTTTCTTGGGCAGATGCTATATAAATTGACATAGTAAATCAATTTGTTGTAACAGTGTTATTTTAGTATCACTGAAATACTGTTATAGTTTTTGTTAACAGTTAATTAATTAATTCATTAATTTATAGTTTTTATTCATTTTTTATTCTTTTTCTGGAAACTAGTTTTTTATATATATATATATATATTTTATTTTATTTCAGTTAACATTTATGTTATTTCAAGTAATGCAAATGTTTAATTATGGTTTGAGTTTGAGTTAACTGTAATGACCCCGCGTTGTATATGAGACTGTAGTAAGTGGTAATGTAAACTGTAGCTTCCTCCATCTCTCTTGTTGTTGAGATAGACAGCAGTGATCATCCAAACTAAACAAAACAGCAGGTATGTCCACATTGAAACTAAAGCTTACGTCTCTGAAAGCTGTCAGCGTTTCATACCGAGACAGTAATCTGTCTACATATTTCATATGTGTAGGCTGTTCGCGTGTGAGTATATTAACTATATACTCACACGCTATCTCGACCCAAGATAATCAGATCACAAGATCTGCCCATATTGTACAAGTATTTAAATTCAGTCGTAGATCAGATAGAAATCTTTGCAGTCATTGTGTATTTACCAGCATACAACAACATGCTGTACCCTAGTCAGCGCAACAGGGCGTAACCTACGCTGACTTTCCTTTCAAATGCTATACCTGTTTCTGTACAAAGCAAATGTGATTACTGTTCACATTTCAAAGCCACCTCACTAAGAACAAACTGAAGTAGGATTGGTTTCCCTTTCAGCCTTGAACCCACTTCTGAAAGGTTACTACGAACTTTATTTTGCATCCTGTTCTCACTTCATGCATGGAAAGGATTGATACAGCATTGTTAGGTTGTATTGTGATATCTGTAAACAATGACAAGCAACTTTATATGATGTATTTTTTGTACCACCAACCCCTGAAATCAGTGTAGAAACTGTAGAAACACTGTAGAAATGTTTTGTCAGGTAACTTAGTGCTGCGACGTCTGTTATTTTTAGAAATAGTAGTGTTCTCAGTTTGTTAATTTAGTGTGGTTAATGCCTTAATTTTTAATTGTTAACTTTCTATGCAATTAACTGTGCTCTGGGACAGGAATTCAAACAATCAGCACTTCTCTTAAATTAACATGAAAACGGTGCTCATGGCGTGAGATGCTGAAAAACAGCGAGTCGCAGCGGCCAGATATGTCTGTCTGTGTGTTTACATGGACAAACAAATGATATATGTGTGTTCAAGCATACAGAAATAAAACAAACACTACATTGAATTACAAAAATGTTTTAGAAGGTTTTATTTTCAGGAATTGAATTATGACAATGTTATTTAGTGCCATTCCTGAGCAAATATTGAAATTAGGGCTGTCAAACAATTAATCGCGATTAATCGCATATAAAATAAAAGTTTGAGTTTGCCTAATATATGTGTGTGGTCTGTGTGTTATTATTTTGTGTATATAAAAACAAACACATTTATGTATATATTTAAGACATATTTACAAGTATATATATTTATTATAATTTTTATATACTTTATATTATATATAAGTTAAAATATTTGTACATAAATAACATATTTATTTTAAAAATATACATTAATTTGTGTGTATTTATATATACATAATAATTACACACAGCACACACACTTATATTAGGCAAACTCAAACTTTTATTTTGTATGCGATTAATTGTTTGACAGCCGTAATTGAAATATGTGATTAACTATGATTAACTACAATTGCCTTCAGAAACATTTTTTGTTATGCTGGTTGAAAGTCTCTTCACAACCCGATAGCAATCATTAAGTGGTCTAAATGTATTTATATGTATTTGATATATTCTGTGGAAGGCGTAGGACCAAGAAATGTTCGTCCAATCAAAATGCTCAGTCCGAACATTATGATAGGCTGTCATACCTGCCAGTCAACATATGTTTTTGTATACCTCTGTGCACGCTGTTTACGCAGACAGCATACGTCATCAGCGCATTCACATATGCTGTGCAGACAGAGCGCGAATGGCAGGCAAACGTCAACAACCTGATCTTCCTTCCTGGTATTGTAATACTTTTACTAACTGTACTATAAAGTGTTCTCACAGTTAATGTGATGTTGTAACGGCCACTACAGCATTTACAGTAGTTTTGTGGCAGACTGACAACTGCACATGTGCATAACGTGTGTCTGTTCTGGAAAGGTGAAGAGTTGTTTTGCTCTACTGGCATCTGTCTTTCTTTGTTTTATTTATTTCTTTTCTGTTTGTGATCTGAGTTGAATGCATGCTTGTGTACATTTTTCCTCGCGCAATCCCCGTGTATGTGGATGAGTGTGTCGATGCCATCTTCTCGTCTCCTGTGCATTATTAGCACCCCACAGTTTTCTTATTTGGGCTGTTGAACATTTCAATTTTGCGTTATAATGTATTGTAGTAATGCTGTTTCTGGTCGTCTAGTCTGTGTGCGTTCATGAGTTTGGGAGGCGTGGCTTTGGACGTCAATTTGCCGGGAGGGTGGGACGTTCACTTGCTATCAGTGCTATCAGGCTAAAGTTAGCATTTTCCAAGATCTGCTATTGCACCTTTAATTCAATAAAAATGTTTACAGTTAAAATTTGGTTACTTTTTTTTTTTTTTTTGGGAACAATAAAGATTTATTTATAAGATCCAAATTGTTATTAATATTATTATTTTAAATCCAGTTGACTTTTTTTAGGTCTTCTGTGTGATGACATTTTAAGTTTAAATCGGGACTTTTTTGGATTTTTTTTTTGTTTTGTTTTTTATTACAGAAAACAGGAACATTCAAAAAAACAATAACAATAAGAGCATTCAAAAAAAAAAAAAAGGAGGAAAAGAAAAAAAAAAAAAAAAAGCATAGCACACGTTCAATTTTAACAATTAAGAATATTACAAAGTACCAGGGGGATTGAAGAATGTATCATAGTATTTTAAACATGTCACAGACATTTATTAAATATAAAAGTCCAAATCAGAACAAAACAAATTTAACATGGGAGATGAATTAAGATATTTTTGTTTATGTATGTGAAATTTTGCTAATAAAATAAAAAGGTTAACAATGAATTCTAGATCTCTAGACAACTGCTTTTGTTTTCGTAGTACAAGACAACATCCTTTAAAGTAAAGCAATAATTAATATTCATTAAATTAAATATAAACTCTGCCAAGTCCATCCAAAACTTGTTTACAACTTTACAGTCAAAAAATAAATGAGTCAGCATCTCTTTCTCACCATCACAAAAACAGCATACATCATCAATATCGGTATAGTTTGATATTAAGGATTTGGAAAGGTAAATGGTATGCAAAATTTTGAAATGTATTCATTTTATTTTATTATTAATGCAGTATTTAAAAGGAATTAACCAAGCTCTTCTCCAGTTAATATTCTCAATTAAAGAGTTCCAAAAAAACAAAAATAAAACAATCCCTCTAAGAGATATTTTATTTTGTTTTTGGAAAATAACACAAATATGTTTGTTATAAAATTTGGTTACATTATATAATGACAGCTCTATATTTATGACATAATTAACTTCACTACATTAAATCAAATCGTAATATCAAGCACAGATAAATTAAAATGCCACAGTAAATAGTGAGCTGTTTATCAGGGTTGTTGGTTACCTTAGACAAAAGTTTTGGTATCCAGTTAAGTTCAAAGGCTCATTTACAGAATGAGGATAATTATGAAAATTATAGCAATACTATACAGCGGTTTAATTATTTTGTGCTTACTATCATATCAAGAAATTAAGAACACACACACACACACACTTGAGGCAGAACAATGAGGAGAAACATGTCTGACATCATACTGCGTGAATCAAATACAGCATGCTAAAACAAGGACAAAAATAGATCTGTTGAGATCAGGTACGGACAGACGTCAGTTTATCTTTTGTGAATAGCCACCCAATGGCAGAAATTTGTAACATCAGATCTGTTGCTCCTGCATAATGGCCCATGACTGAATTGTCTTTGGAGCAACGGGAGACACGGTCAGCACCTCCAGAGACTCCTGTAAAGATATTTGCAGCTGAAATTTCAACTGCTCACCTATAGATACAGCCGTGCTGAAAACAGGCCAAAGACATGTGAGACGGCGTCGCTGCGGGTGGATTTTAGGGTGGAGTGTGCTGTCACAGTAAGAGTTGTGTAATAGATCACTGGAGCTCATATTCATGGCTGCACTATTATTATAATAATAATAATAATAATAATAATAATTACTTCAAAAGCTCCTCTTAAAAATGAGGCTGTTATCTCCTTTGATCTTTCACAGATTCGTGTGCATAAAAATAAACTGACCTGCCCTGCTATGATTTATTATTTTCCTCACTTTAATACAATTTATTGGGCATGTAGGAAAGGCTTCCATCCATTTCATCTGCAGACAAGGTTAATCGCTGGATCTCATTATAAACAATGACGAGTTACTGGGAAGTGACCTGCATACTGACATCTTTGCTCTTGGGTGTTTTTGTGAATAGCTTTCAGCGGAGAAATGTTTACCAGCAGTGTCTAACTTTGTGTATAACATTTTGGTCAGCACATGCTGTTGAACATGAGAGTTGCTGTTTCAGTGTGAGTTTTATGTCTTTACTTTTTTTTTTTAAACTTTGGTATCTGTGCAACACAGCACCAGATTTGTCAAAATAATCATAATGCGATTTTCAACCGAATCGTACAGCCTTATTCGTCTCCTGAAATAATGTGGTGACATCGAAATTTGTAATGAAATATTGTTTAATTAGGCTTGTCAATTTATGATAATTTAGTGTGGTTAAAAACATATTCTTTTTAATTGTTGACCTTTTTACGCAATTAATCGTGCCCAGTGACAGGAACTGAAACAATCTGCGTGGCTCTTTATATAACATTAAAACAGTGCTCATGGCGTGAGATGCTGAAAAACAGTGAGACGGAGCGGCCAAAGATGTCTTTGTCTGTTTACATGGACAAACGAGCGATATGTTTGTGTTCAAGGATACATAAATATTATATTGACTTCTAAAACCATTTTATCATGTTTTTCAGTTAATTAATTATCTGCCATGATTGGCATTTCTGTTTTGTTAGTGGCATTTCTGGGCAAATATTGAAATATGTGATTAACTATGATTAACTATAATTTTTATAAATAAAATTTGGCATCTCTATATTTATTATGATTGAATTAAATATAAAATTCTGTTATGAAACTCTAGATGGGGCAGGCTCATTCTAACTCAATCTGATATAATCACACCATTATACACATGGTGCAGCTGATTGGGTACTTTTCGTATCAGCAACCAATGAGCTTGCGGCTCAACATTCAAATACTTGGCTAGTGTTGCTGTAGCAGTTGCATCGTGTTTCCGAAACCCTCCATGCTCCTTGCTATGGAATATATGAAGAGTTCAGATGCAAAACCAGCTAAAAACCATTTGGTTAAAAAATGAGATAATGATACTGAGTGAATGCTCTCGACACATATTATACATCAATCAAATACTTTTTCTTCAAACTCGCTAAAATACCAGCCTCAGCCCAATCAGAAGTACCGGTACTTACACAGAAACCTATACATCTGAGCCTGATAAAAATGCATTTTTTAAAGAAAGACGATGGATGGATTTAGCTGGTTTTGAATCTGAACTCTTCATATATATATATATAATCCATCATTTTAATTTGTAATTATAATAACATATTTAATTGCTTTTATTTTTGTTAAAATTTTCAATTTTAATTATGAACCCACAATATAGGCTTATGCATTTATTTTGAAGAGAACAAATGAACCCTGCAGTGACAACAATTTTACTAGATTCTCATTTTTATGAACAAATATCGACTCTTTTGTTTTATGCTGTTTTCAGTTGATGAATGAACAGTAGTGCGCCTCCCATCTAATAAATCGCAATATTCAATGTTTTGTGTAATGAAATCCATTTCATTAGGAAATTCAAGCAATGAATACCGTTTTGCGGCGTGATGTATTCGTAGTAGCTTCTGGGTACTCCTCTGCGTAATCAAACACATAGGAAAAGACCTGTGACAGTTTCATTTTGTTCTGGATCCAGTGCTCTGCTGTTACACTGGAGAGCAATCGCGATAAAAATATTTTAACGCAGTTAATGCGCTGGCTCCGCCCCCAGACCTGTACGTCATCTTATATTTCATATAGTTGACTGTTGACAAATATGATGCAGGGCAACAACTCCACAAATGCAGTTATGCCCTAAAATTTAAGATATTGGTGCAAAAAATGCCCCTGTATGTGTTTTGTCTCATATTTGTCTCACATATAAGAACTGTGTGAACCAGTGATTCAAAGGCACTTTCATAAAGTGATCCATTTACTTCATTCATTTTGAAGGAATCGAATGAATGAATGAATGAATGACTCATAAAGACATTTACCGCCACCTGCTGGCAGATTTAGTTTCTTATTTTGAGTATAATTTCATTAAATAATAATAATAATAATAATAAAAACATTACAGGGATAGTTCACCCCCCAAAAAAAGTACATTTTGTTGTTTCAAACCTTTCTTTTGTGGAACATAAAAGAAGGTATTTTGAAGACTGTTGGTAACAAAGACATTTTGGTTACCAATGACTTCATTGTATGGAAAATACTGAGATGTCTTAGATTATCTTCTTTTGCAGCCTAAATGTTTATGTGTAATAAACTTTATGTTGAATCAAATAAAATAGTTCTTTCTAAAGCTACAATTTGTAATGTCTACTTGATACTTTCTCATTTAACACAAAAATAGCTTTAAATAATTTTTTTTGGCTATCTGTTGTGGCACAGTCAAATTTATATATATATATATATATATATAAATATATATATATATATATATATATAATATAATATATACTTCAGGTAGAAATAACTCTTCATGATGCAACCAAAATGTCTTTCAGACTGACAAATTTATTTCAAGCACAACTTACTAAATCAACAAAGTAATACAATATGATTTTTGACCAAATTGTACAATTGGAATGAATTCTTTGACCTCAGCAGGTAATGTGTGGTTTGTGAGTACATCAGGTGTGCGATCACTTCAAACTACTTGGCAGAAAACTTGGGACAATTGGATCTCAGTTCTAGGCAGCTGGTTGGCAGCTTTTTTATGACAAATTGCTGATAGTGGGAAACTTATTTCTCTAGCGCGCCTGTCAGGACAGAGATGGCGTTCTGCTGCCAAGTTGTCACAAACATTAAATAATAAACCATGACTGTAGATGGGCTGCAAATGTTGAAATGATCTTTTGTCCACATGAGAAACAATTAGTGTACGAATAGGCTTCTTGTCTTCAACTAATTGTGAAAAAAGGTAGATGTAGGTTTTTGACATCTATTTGTCCCATGTTTATTTTGGTCAATTTTTGTGCAGCACAGCAAACAGCAACAAATGTTGCAGCAGTATGCGATCTATCCTACTTAGTTTAACTTTGTTAAATTAACATTGTTATTAAACAAACAAACAAACAAACAAACAAAAAAATCACAACTGAGAAGTTTGCAGCATTAACACTGTTATGTTGCTGTTATCAACTCTATAAAGTTTAAAGAAATAAATCAGAGGTCCATTCACATATAAAAGTAGTCCAACTTCAAAAGGACTATTTAGATGCAAATCATTTTCTGTGGTAAAAAACATTATGCCACAAATGTTGTTATTTTAGTATGATTGACATGCTGTTATAGTATTTGATTTTCTTTCCATTTTCATTTTAGTTCAAGTTTTAAGTAAATTTGTTGTGTTTTTGTCCTTTTTACTAGACTTTTTTTTATTTGTTAATGCATTTTTAGTTTTAAGTTTAAGTTTTATTTCATTTAGTTATTTTTCTTCATCTTTAAACAAAAAATAGAAATGTTGCCTTGGCAATTAGCTGAAACAAAATCATTTTTTAGATGTTTTTTGTTCGTTTTAAAGACGACGCTGAGAGGGCATAACGTTTTTTTTTTTTTTTAAACACTGCAGACCTCACAGTTGGAACAGTCTTAACACACTAATGATTTTTTCAGCTCGTTTGCTGTTTTCTCCCTCACCTGAGGAGTTCACTGAAATCACAGCATGTTCTTGCTTTGGCTGCGGCTGTTTTGACAAGCGGGTTGTTATTGTAACTTTTGTTAGCAGGCATCAGGTGCGTCTCCATAGTGACGCTGGCAGAAGCGAGGGGTCAGAAGGTCGCGGAGGACGCGACTCATTGTGGTTTGCGGAGGCTGCCAGGAGGGCGTAACGGCCACGGCACGCTATACATGCTCAGACACTCCCGCCTGTTTACTGCCACTGCAGGGTGTTCGCCGAAGCAAGAAAACACGTGTGCGACCTCTCAAAACATTTTTTCTTCACTTTAATCTGTCTGCGTTCTCTGGAATTTTTTATTTATTTTTTTATTGAGTTGAATCCATTTGCAGTATCGTCTCATTCTCTCTTAGCACAAAAGATGTTTCTGGTCAAACCTGCTGTGCTTATTTATCATATAATGATCTCACGAAGTTCATAAATCTACTTATCAGTAATTAAAAATTAAATTAAAATTCTGTCGTGTCACCCTTTGCTCACAGTCATCGTTCCCAAACCACACAATTTCCGCAGGAACACAACAGGTGATTTATTTGAATCTCTCTTTCATATAAAGATCAGCGTTGGGGGTAACGCATTGCAAGTAATGTTACGTAATCAGATTACTTTCTTGAAGTAACTAGTAAAGTAATGCATTACTTTTTAATTTATTGAGTTACTTTTTCAAATAAGTAACGCCAGTTACTTTGTTTTCCATGTATTGACTGACAGCTCTCCTGTTCCCACGTTTAGAGAAATCGGGAGTAAGTGCAGAGGCGTTGTGTGAACATGATGTGACTATAGTTCTAGACTAAATGTCAGCATGCATTTACTCATCTCATTTAAACAAAAACAGATTCACTATTCCTCAAAATGAATAAAAACAGTGAAATGCAAACTCAGAATATGACGCAAACCTGCAATAATTAAATACATTAAATAACAATTATCCCTTATGTATGTAATCCCAATCTTTGCTGCTGACCTTTGATGATTCAATTCAACCATACTAATAAGCAAAAATGACGTTAGATAAACAACATTTTGTTTCATTTTTCTTTTTTTTAATTGCTGAAGAGTGTTAAACTTTCTTCTCCTGCGTCCGATTCTTCATGCAACCCAGAATGGCAGCACAGCTGAATGGTTTGTTTGAGGTTTCTGGATGTACGTTTCCTTCAGCCTGAGGCTTATTCATTTCACTTTCGGTATGAAAGGGTGTTTACATTTGCCAAAAATATTACATTAAAAATAAACAAGCGAGCCCAGCCCAGATTAGAAAAAGTAATGCAAAAGAAATGTAACACATTACTTTCCATTCAAAGTAACTAATGTAATTAGTCCCTTTTGAGGAAGTAACACAATTTTGTAATGCATTACTTTAAAAGTAAAACTGATAAAGAGAAAATCAATATCAAGTATCAAAAAACTCGAAAAGTGTCATTATGACTTAAAGCCCTAGACTTGATTTGTGTTATGAATAGACCAAAATATAAATTAAATTCCTTCATCTAATTTGGTGTTCCCAGTCAAAAATGACCAAAAGTGCTTTTAAATCTCGCATTATGCTATATTCTCACCAAATCTTGGTTTTATTCTTTTTGTCAACTTGTTTTCTTTCAATTATCACAGGTTTTTTAATTCCTATCAGAACTGACTGATCATAGGCCTCATTGATCTGAGCTCATGCACCTCAGTTTTTGATGGCAAAAAACCTTATTTGTGGATCATTTTGGCAACGTTCACTCAAAAAGTGAGGTACAATCAATCACAAAAACTGTGTTAATTAAAAGAAAAGAAGTTGATAAAATGAAATCCACAAGCAATTTTTTTACAAAAGAAAATCGCAAAGTGTAACAAAGTGGGGAGGGAAAAAAAAGAAAGAAAATTACTTATAAATAATCTGTAGGTAATTTTCTTTTTCTTTTCTTTCTTTCATTTTTCTTAATTTTAACAAAATTGAAGAAGTTATATTTTATTAAGCTTTAGTCCAATGCAAAAACATGAGGGTTAAGTCATTATTTACTGAAAATCTTCATCTCCTCCGTATCTGAACACAAATGATGTTTAAGTCAGTGATATCTGAATGCAGATGATCCGTACTATTAGTCCATTTCAAAGCCAGAGAGAGAAATCAGAGAATCTCACAAAGCATCAGAGGACATGGAGCACTTTTATGATACTTTCACAGAAAAAGAGATTCACTTGGTGTTTCACGGAAGAAAGTAAGCCAAACAGGTTTGGAATGACTTGAGCTGGAGTACATCATGACTTCCACTTTTTGTTTTGAACTCTTCCTTTAAGTAAATGTAAATAACCGAGAAGTCCACGCATCTGTTATTATTATTTGCGAGTGACTCAGTTATCATACAGGAACATGCAAATGAAAGCAAACTCGCCCCTTACAGACACATGAACTACTCTAGCAGGCCTAACCGGACGCTGCTTTACATTTAATATAATAAGCTTCTGTCCTTCCTGGTAATAGTTCTCTTTTTTTATTACTTACTGATATAAAAGGAAGATCCAGCCTCTTCTGTTCGATTCTTTTAGGTGCATCACCTGCTATGATGGATGTATTGTTTAGACAGATCTGACGCACACCTAATGACCAACTAACCAAAACTTCACAATAAATTGTTTCACAATGTGATTCATAAATACAGGAATGGATGTTGAGGCCTGAGGGATTATTCATTCCGGTTATGAAATCTAAACTTGCACAAGGTATATTTACTAGGGAAGTCACTTAAAGGAGAGCTCCACTTCCAGAACAATAATTCACAAATAATTTACTTTATGTTTTTTTAAGGAAAACGTTTCAAGATTTTTCTCCATATCATTGGTGCCCCAATTTTAAACTTCCAAAATGTAGTTTAAATGCGGCTTCAAAGGGCTCTAAACGATCCCAGCCGAGGAAGTAGGGGCTTATCTAGCGAAACGATCTGTCTTTTTTTTTTTTTTGGAAAGTAAAAATTGGTATACTTTTTAAGCACAAAAGTTCATGTAGCACAGGTTCTGGGTGAGTAAATTATTTGTAAATTGTTGTTCTGGAAGTGGAGTTCTCCTTTAAGAATTTTGATTGAATAAATTATATGTAGGTTAACTAATTAACCATGTAACATTAATTTGTATCAATATTTGATTAGAAACACCCTCAAATTAAGATAATTAAGATACATTTTGTGACAAATTAAATGGATGTTACAAAGAGTGGATTTAAATCATTTTATCGTTTGTTTAATTTCTGTATCACTAAATGTGTCTAAAATAAAGTCTAGCACCTATGATCACAGGATTAAAAAAATAATAAGGTAAATGCAACTTTTTTATCTCACAGTTTGAGCTTTTTCTTGCAATTCTGAGAAAAGAGTCAGAATGGTGAGATATAAAAACTCAGAATTGCAAAATATAATTCAAAATTGCAAGATAAAAAGATATAATCCCAAAACTGTGAGATATAACATCAGAATTGTAATATATAAAGTCACAATTGCAATATATACAACCAAAACGGAGATATAATCTTAAAATCTTGAGATATAAAATCAGAATTGTGGAATTTAAACTGAAAATTGCAAGCTATAAACTTAAAATTGTGAGATATACTGTCAGAGTTGCAAGTCAGAACTGTAAAATTTAAAGTCAGAATTGTGACATATATACTCAAAATCATGAGATATAATGTCAGAATCGCAATAAAATAATAAAGTCAATAAAGTCATCTATATATAGTCAAAATGACAAGATATAAACTCAAAATCATGAAATATAATGTTAGAATTGTGAGATACAGTCAGTATTCTGATATACGAAGTCAGAATCGCAAGACAAAAAAGCCCAAATTGTGATATATCAACTGAATTGTGAGATCTATTTTATTTTTTTGGTAACACTTTACTATAAGGGTTCATTAGTTACTATTAGTTAACTAAACTATTAGTTACTATTAGTTAACTAAAAAAAAAAAAATACTTCTAAAGCATTTATTAATTTTGGTTAATGTTAATTTCAACATTAAAATTAAAAGTTGTGCTTGTTAACATTAGTTAATGCACTGTAAATTAACATGAACCAACAATGAACAACTGTACTTTCATTACCTAACATTAACAAAGATTAATAAACACAATAATAAATGTACCGTTCATTGTTTAGTCATCGTTGTTAATACAATACAGCTAAGATTAACTAATGGAACCTTTTTGTAAAGTGTCACCACCTTTTTCCAAATCTCTTGGCAGAACCAAGCTTTCATAAGCACCACTGTTCGCAGCGGTCCGTGTTGCGATTGCGTATGACAGACAGGGAGGCACACGAGGTGTGAGGTCAGAAACTCTGGAGGTCGTAAGCTCTTGCATGTGTTACGAGTCTGTTTACCTGATAATTGCACTGCAGCAGTTGGAGCGCTGAAGTGTTCATTTGTCCATCTGTCCAGTTTTTTTCTTCTTTTTTTTTTTCTGCATATAGATGTATGTCTTTGGCCAATGTGTCACATCTTGTTTTTCAGCATCTCTCACTATGAGTATGGCATTTTTAAGATACTGTGTCAAGTTACAAGAAATTGTGCTCCCTTCAAATATTTCTAAAACAAAGCATTGTCTGGAAAACATGATGATTCAAGCATGATTATACAGACATGAGTTGTTCCAATGGTATGAGAGTATTTTTGACATTTATATTATATATTTTTAATCTTAGTGGAACCATTTGTGGAATATACACCTACTGTATGTCAAGAGGAATGATAAACTACATTTAAGTGACCAATCAGTTGTCTGAGATTTATTATACCAAAATGAGTCTAGTAAGGACCTAAATGTCTACTTGGCTGATTTTTAGTAACTAGTCTCAGACTACTTTACATGTTTTTTGAAACTTGCTCCACTTGAACATTATTTTATCATTACTTCATCATATAATCAAATTTAGAAATTATAATATAGAAACATATAGAAATAACCATCTGCTTAAACTCCCAAGGCTTTTTATTTTTACAGAAAACCTTTGAGTTTCCTCCAGTTATTATAGCTATAGCCAACTAAAAAAAAAAATGTAGTTACTTGAAAGAAAAAAAAAAATTAACTGAATGAAAATAATAATAAAATATAAAAACTTATTTTGTGTAAACTTTTATATAAAACAGCATTTCTCATTTTCATTAGTTTAATAAACTAAAACTGAAACAATAAATAAATCAATAAATTACACATAAATAAGATATTACGACATATTTAAAAAAATAATGATAATAAATACTACAATTTCAACAAAATGTAAATAAAAACTGAAAATATAAAATAAAAACTGATTCAAACAAGGAAAATAAAACCAACACTGTTCCACACAGGTTCTACAGTATAATTTCTATTTTAATGAAAAATATTTTCACGAAAGAATGTATATGTTATAAACAAGTAAAACATAAGGGTACTTGGGGAAAACAAGCGAAAAGCAAGCAAAAAAAACCCATCTGTCAGTGTCACCAAACAGTTTTCTGCTGTGTTCCGGTACTCGTTCGGCGTCACGATCTGTAAACAAATGAATATGAGCAGGACCACACAGTTTCTGACTAATGCCTCCGAGAACGACATGGGCGAGGAATTCGTGCGACTGTGGGACGGGTATTCAGAGATTTCACTATTCTGAGGTCTATGACCAACTGGCCCGTCCCAGCAGGGAAAAGCACAGCTAACTTAGCCTCTCATCTGGCCTGCCGTAAGCGCTTCTGAGAGCAATCCAACGCTGACCTTCTGCTAATGACAGCGGCTGTAAGGTCAGAATCACCATTAATGTCCAGCGCTGGGAGATGAGTGATGAGCTCCAGTTATTTTGGACTGGCATGAAGTGCTGTAGCAACACTGTCTCACAAACATCATTCTGGCGTCACTGCTGAACGTCACCGTTATTATGCATTTCGCTCTGCTGCCGTTTACGGTTTATGGAGAGGATTCCAGTACTGAACCCAAGTTCATCTGAAAATACTGACATGTTTACTCTAGTGAAAACTCATATGGTTCCAAAAATGACATTTCTGTCATCATTTACTCATCCTCAAGTGTCTTTCTTCTGCTGAACACAGAAGAAGATATTTTAAAGAATGTTAACTAAACACTAACTACCATCAACGGCTTGTTTACCAACATATCTTCAACATATCTTCTTTTGTTAGAAGCGAGTGACTTTAGAGTTAATGCCAAACCCGGCGACCTTGTTTCTGAGGGGCATCTACTGAACAAGCACGCACACGCATAAGCCACAAAGCACCTAAAATTACAGTGGACAAAGCCTTTGGCATAAAAGCTTGTTATGAGGAGGATAAAATGGCTTATGCACGCACAATGTGGCGTAACTGCTGAAAATTTACTGAGTGTGTCACGTCTAGTGTCACAATAAAGGGTTTCAACACTTTAGCAAATGTTACATCTATTCTGTGATTCGACTGACACTGTAAACTAAAAGCTGTTCCTCATGACAGGTGACAAGGTGAATCTCACAAAAACATAACCTGGTCCCCCTCACACCAAAAAAAGTATTTTTAGCACCATTAGGATGTTTGCATGAGAATTAAGCATATCCACCAAACATTTACAGCAACTATGACTTACATTAGGAGTGTCAAAAGGTCAAAATTAAGTGTGATTGTTTTTGTAGTAAACGCCTAAGCACATTAAGTCACTAAAGGAAAGTTAAAAGAAACATATTTTAGGTTTGGTGTTGAGTGTTAATGATGAGGCTGTTCTGAGTGCTGAGGACAAATAAAGGTTGGGAAGCACTTCCATAATGAACGCTATTTTACTACAGTTTTATTTTATTTTTTACTTTTTCAATACTCTTTTTTCCTCAGTGTGTTTTAACATTATATTCTATTTAATGTAATACAATAATATACAATAAAAAGGACTTAATTGACATAATACAGTAAAAACATTTACATAAAATATATTAGTTTAATATAATATTAGTTTAAATTGAAATATACAATTAAATTTCTGTCTTTAAAGTAATATTATTTCTTAAATCTAATATGACATTTTGTTTCTTTTGATTAGACATCATTCTTTAAGTGAAAAATTTAGTAATTGCTTTATACTATTGACTGTTGTGCACCAGTGTTATTTTAGTATCACTGAGATACTATTATGGTTTTTGTTAATGATTTGCAGTTAGACTTTATTTTTATATTTTCTGCTTTTGCGTTAATTTAGCTTAAAGTTTTAGTAATTTTGTTGTGTATTTTTGTCATTCTTTTATTTTTTTCTAAACATAGTTTTTATTTGGTTCTGATTATTTTAGCACATTAAATTACATGAAATAAAAATGTTGCCTTGAAAACTAGCTGAAAAAAAAGTTTTTCAATTTAATATTTATTTATTTTTTTCAAATAACAAAAATTGTTTTTGACACACTGCGCTCACTTCCAATCATACATCCTTTGAACAGAAATAAAACATTTAAAAGGGAAATCTTGTGTTTGTGTAAGAAATGAAGCAGATGCGGCCTTTTCTCCCCCCCCGAAAAAATCCCACAGTTTGTCCCAAAGGACGTTCGGACGGACTCCGGACGGCCCGTCTGATTTTATGTGGCTTTGCTCTGGTAACAGGGTGGTCTGCTTCTGCCTACAGACTCAATAAATACGGCGCTGCTCTTCAGGCCCAAACATTCACAACAATTTATAGGTAGAGTAGTATAAATACTGCAGACGATTACTCTGATAAGCGTCTGGATGCGTCCTGTATTTCACCTCTATTATGACAAACCAGGATAATCTGAATTAAAAACCCTGTCTGTGTGAATGCGAGGAATTTGACGTTTTCAGTTGAGCCGAGGTCCAGACACGCGGCACCCTACGGACGGACGGAGTGTCCTAAAAGCACCCCGTCCATCTCAGAAACACAGACACAGGAAGAGGGAGAAACGCACGTTATTTGGGAGGTCAAAGGTCAGACTCACATGGTCATGCCTGCTGCCTCAGACAAACAGAGAAGCTGCAATTATGTACTTAGCCAACAATCATCCCACATCGAAGGCCAGATGCAATTTCAAAGTCCAAAACGCACATATGTTCAGATCCAGCGTCATCTGCTCAGAATTACGGCTCTGCGTGGATGCGTGCGCTGAAACGTTGAGTAATTATTTGTTGTGAGAGATTGGATGTATAATCTGACGTATTAATGGAACTGATGCACGCTGACCATGAAACCTCATCAGACGATCCGGAGACACTGACTTCTGCTGACTAGTGTTTCCTGCACAAACAGGACACTAGATTCACCTCGAGCGAGGGTTCAATTGCGCCCTCTGCTGACACACACCAAAAACACAGCCTTTAGTCCTCTAGATACTAAAGCAGTTGAATATACCTGCAGTTAAAATTTTAGTGTATAGTGTATTTTATATACTATTTTTATATAATTACTATTGTTTAGCTTTATTATACTATGAGCTTAACAATTTGGCTGGAAGGTTGATTTTGAAAATCTCTTAGCATGTGGTTTGTCTTGCTTTAACAAGAGCATCACTGGATTTGCATGGTGCTACACAATTACTACTGTTATTACTATTGCATTTAATTACTAATATCTCTTTCTTTGTTACTTTTCTTCTTTTTTTTTTTTTTTTTTTTGAAAACCAAAAAATTACAGAAATTACATTATTAATTACATTATAATATTCTGCAACAAAATTGTCTTTTTTATACCCTTCACTAGGATAAATCATATACACTCCCTATATGAATACAAATATTAAACAAAATATTAAAAAAATCTAATAGAAAATATATATATATATATTAAAATAATAATAGGAAGAAGAAAGAGAAACTATGCAACCCACAACCAAAACATTATAATTACTGACATTTCTTAAATGTTTCTTATTCATTTTGTGCCATCATTTTATTTAAAATTAAAATTAAATATAAAACTTTTTTTATTCTATTTATGAGTAAAGAAATTTGGATTGCACTGCCTAATATTATGCACTGTAAAGATATGATCAGTAGGTCATGGCAACATATGTCTTTCCTTTACTTTAGTGCAGCAAAATCATTTTAAATCAACTTCAACTGCAGTAATACAAGATAGCTAAACAAACAACTAGACAAACTTTGAGCTGAAATGACTTTTACAGTTAATTTGATTATTTAAAAACTGAAGGCAGGAACTGAATTTAAGTTTTTTAAGTTAAATTAGAACGTTTTTACAGTGGTACAGGGTGATTCAAAAGTTCATAAAATATTTTTATTTGCATGATATTATCTAATGTAGGTATACAACATGAAATTGTAATTTGACAACTGGCATTTGTAAATTGAACTATGACACTGGTATTTTAGCATCCTAATGTAACAGTATTGAATTTTATAGTGACTTCATATTGATTCAGTTACACAGTTAATTTTAGTTTTACAGCTCTAGGCCTGATTGTTTCTATCTATCATTAAAATGGCATGAATTCAAATGTATCCTCAATTTGGACCGCAAAACCAGTCATAAGGGTCAATTTTCTGAAATTGAGATTTCTACATCATCTGAAAGCTGAACAAATAAGCTTTCCACTGATGTATGGTTTGTTAGGATGGGACAATATTTGGCCGAGATACAACTATTTGAAAATCTGGAATCTGAGGGTGCAAAAATCTAAATATTTTACATTTATCCAAATGAAGTTCTTAGCAATGAATATTACTAACCAAAAATTCAGTTTTGATATATTTACGGTAGAAAATGTACAAAATATCTTCATGGAACATGATCTTTACTTAATATCCTAATGATTGTTGGCATAAAAGGAAAATCATTCATTTTGACCCATATAATGCATTTTTGGCTATTGCTACAAATATACCTGTGCTACTTAAGACCGCTTTTGTGGTCCAGGGTCACATATAGCTTCCAGTTTACACCCTCGTGTACAAAAGACGCATCAGTGTGATCGTGCGTGAATGTAAAGTGAATCCACACTGATGTCAAGCGCCTCGATGCAGCTTCAGCTCATACAAATAGAGCGAGCCATCAGTCAGATGAAATCAGGATCCGCCTCGTTCCTAATCTGCGAGATTATCGCACAGCCAGCGAATGTAAGCAAACACTCCGGACATTAATGTAATGATAACCATGTGCTAATGCCCGTTTCCCACCAGCGTTCGGCTCGAGGGAGAGCTCTGCAGCAGCGCTGCATCTAATCTGGTGCCACACGAGGTGCTGGGCTTATTGTTCTAACCGAGGTTGTTCAAATCCCAGCGTTTCTGTGCAAACATGGCTGCAGTGCCGCCCTCCGCCATAAACCACGGCCGTAAGCCTCGCTTAATGGAAGCACAATATTAGCGCAAGCTCAGCGCCGTGTGCTTTTCGATCTGACCGTTTTACACTGGTCGTTCTCACAGGGGCTGTTAGGTATTAATGGGACAGGATGAGGCTCTGTGCGTTCCCTTGTTGATCACTTTGACCCTCATCTGGACGCCGAGGGCCTCTGTGTTTAGAGCTGATCTACTGTACTCTTCCTCTCTGTGATGAGTTCACACTCAATTCAACACAATCAGTACTCTCCCACTGAACAGCTTTGTTCGATAAACAGAAACGTACAAATCTGGCCGCTACATGTGGGTGGGAACACAAAGCTGCCTCAAATCAACTGAGTATAAGATGTTATTTCACCTACATGTGTTTAACATTTAACTAAAAGGTATGACCCAAAACTACTGGTTAAGGTAATGCAATTTACTACATTTGATCCATAAGTATCTATATATAGTCCAATAAATGCAACTCAAATAAAAAGATGCCTGTCACAAGTTATGAAAACTGTCATTAATAAGACTAATGCTACATTTAAACAAGACACAATTAAATGAATATTCAGCAGTAATTTCAGCTGGTAAAGATTTTTGTTTTGCACAGTAAGGGAACACTTAAAGCCCTTATGTATAATGCATTATAACGTAGGGTAAAATGCATTTTATCATTTTATAAATAATTATAACCAAAGTTAAAGTGCATTATAATATTTTGCATTTTGTCATGTGCTTTCTAAAGGTGTAACAATGAATAGATAAGTATTGTAACTGTTAAAATTATTCTTAGGGTCATACAATGCATTACAAGGTGCATTACAAGTTACAATCAATGCATAAAAAATATTTTATAATGCATTATATATATAAAAGCTTTAAGTGTTACCAAAAAAAAACTATAGGGTATTAAGATATAATATATATTGTGAAAAGCATTATAAAAACACATTTGACTTGGACTTGAAAGGTAAAGAGTTATTCATCCAAATTCATATTGGGTGTGAATCCTCATTTGCAGATGGCAACCCATGAAGAGACCTTTGATTGATCTTTGTATGGACAATTAAAGGATGTTTAATCCTTTAATATTTGGAATTAAGCATTATGTAAATCTGATGTGGAAAATCCCCAACTAGAACACAGGGTTTCTCAAGCTATTGTGCTTTACAGACGGTCTGGTAAACATTGGAAAGCACAAATTTCATGTCATTTATCATGTAAGAAGAGAGAACAAAAAAGGCGTGTGTGGTTTCATGTGTTCAAGCACGTGTTTGCTTTTGGATGTTTCATCTTTCATTGGTAGATTAAGGTGCGCATTATCATCAAACCACAAAACACTTATCATTTTACAGTCTCAGATGTTCTCACAGATCTCAGCCGCTTACGACACGCCAGCCTTAACACAAGCATGGGATCAATAAAGCAGGCTTTGCTACAGATAAAAGTCCTGTATTTCAGATTTGTCCAGGAATTACTTTGGATTTAGATCTCAGCAGTTGTTTATAATTACCAATTATCTGCAGATACCATAACTAGCAGGCAGAGCTAATGACATTGAAATCTAAATCTGACAGACCAAATATAGGGATAAGACAATCAAAACAAAGAGATATAAAGAAATCACCGGGGATGGGTAAAGTACGCAAGAAGTATACATACATTAGCACATAAGACTAGACAAAATAAAAAAAACCTAGCTGCATGATAAGGTAGCCTGGTACAAGTAACATACTATACTATATACTATATATATTGGACTGATGCACTGTGTTAAATTCTAAAAATGTAAAATGTTCTCTGCTAATGTTACAGTTCATGTTAATCCATAGTATATATAATAGGGTTTATATATTAAAAGAAACATTCAATTTGTTTGTATTAGCTATGTGTGTGTGTGTGTGTGTGTGTGTGTGTGTGTGTGCCTACTTAATATTTTGCTGACAAATTTATATCTAAATATGTGACCCTGGACCACAAAACCAGTCATAAGCATCACGGGTATATTTGTAGCAATAGCCAAAAATACATTGTATGGGTCAAAATTAATGATTTTGATAATGCCAAAAATCATTAGGATATTAAATAAAGATCATGTTCCATTAAAACATCTTGTACATTTTTTACAGATTTTCTCAATATTTTGATTTTTGCACCCTCAGGTTCCAGATTTTTAAACAGTTGTATCTTGGCCAAATATTGTCCTATCCTAACAAAAAAAAAAAAAAAAAAAAAAGCTTATTTATTCATCTTTCAGATTATATATAAGTCTCAATTTCAGAAAATTGACACTAAAGACTAGTTTTGTGGTCCAGGGTCACATATGAGCTAAATGTGACCAAACCTCTCAAAACCTCTTTTTGGGGACGTCCTCACTTGTTTAAAAAAAAAAAAAAAACTTTTTCTTTTTTTTTTTTTCTCTCTCTCTCTCTCTAAATTTACAAAAATGCAAAAAGATTTATTTTAGGGTTACAGTGTTTAGGCTAAAACTAGCTAAATATAAACATAATAGAAGTATATGGACTGTCTCCATTTGGATAATGAAGTAAATGTGTGTACTTAACCATATTTTGGGGACAAATGTGTGCCTAAAAGTGAGTTAAAAAAAAAATCATAATAATATTAAAAAATTACATAATGTTTTTTGTTAGGGTAGTTTAAAACAATGCAAGTCTGTGGAATCCCTATTTAGATTTTTTTTATTATTATTATTTGGAAAATGTCTTTACCTGCAGCACATAGTTGTTTACACAGTAAGTGTAACCTAAAGCTGTTTAAAACGTACGCTGGACTTAGTTTTGAAGAAACCAAAGACCTTTGCGAAATGTTATACAATATTTATAAAGTATTAGGATGGGGAGCTAAAAAGTGAAGTTATGAGATATTAGGAAAAAAATCAGTGGAATCTCAGAAATGCAGTAGACCTTAATTCTGAGGGCTCTAAACGTGAGCCAAAGCAATTTAGCACAGTAACAGCTGTAATCTGATCGTTTCTGTGAGATTAGCTTTCCAGAGTCTCAGGAATCCACCTTGTGATTATAACAAGCCGCAGGTAAATGTTGTACGACACTATCACAGCCAACACGAATCCGAAAACTATCCGTTATAGTCTGAAGCTATGGAGAGCAAACAGGTGAGAGGAAAGAGCACAAGGATCTGGACCCCGTGCAAATATTTGTTCAGGTGTCGCTGCCGGCAGACTATCAAGGCCACGTTCACATGAGCTTCAACTCGCAACAAGAGACCTAAAAAGCTCGCTGCCGGCTCCCAGAAAGCCATGAGCTCATTAGTTGCGTTGTTTATTGAACGTCACCACAAAGCATCTTCCCCCAAATACCCGTGTGGGTCCCTGAGGTAATTTGGCTAAGTGCAGTGTTTATGCTAACTAACTAGCCCCTTGATGTTCAGCCACTTACTGCAGTCGTGAATTGACTAGTCTTTCAAGGTAAGCACCAATCAAGTCCTGTATAACTTTCATCAAGTTATCAAACCAGGTCGTTCACACCACCAGAGTGTCTCAGCTCTCAGGTATCCGCACCTCCTTTTGCTTATCTTGTCTTGAGCTCGCCAGTATTTGCGCCGAGCGTCACAGCGCGCCTGGGTGGTCCAGCGTGTGGCCGTGTTATCTACGACATGTCGTTCCCAGAACAAGTGGAAATGCAACGCAAATGCTTCGTTTCAAAAGAACCAACACATCGCGCCAAGGGAATTCAAAGGCAAGTCGTATTGTAAGCGCATAGCGCCAGTGTTGGGCAACTCAAAGAAATGACGCCTACTTACATTCTTCAGCTCAAAACAATGTTGATTAGCCAGGAACGAGCTACTTTTTCAAACGAGAGACCATAATCAAAGCGCTCTCCTAAAATCTCTCAATATGTGGCGATGGCAAATCAGACTCATTGGTGAACTGGTTCATTCTGAAGGCGCAGAACGATGTTTAGCATATAGATAGCGCTGTTTATCACTATGGTTTTGATCGAGTTACAGAAATATTTTGTGTAAATCTATCTGCTCAAGTGTGAAATCCTTATTATTTTTATGGCAGTTAATCAGCTAATAATGTTTACAAAATTGCAGTCAATATTTCCAGTTTCAGTTTATAGATACTTTATTAGTTATTAGCTTTTGAATAGTTGTTATTTGTTTACACTGTAAAAATAAATACATTTATAGAATTCATCACAACCTGATTTATTCAGATTTTTAGATTCTCTCAACTATTGTCTAAATAATTGTATCAGTGTTTTGTTTTGTCAGTTTGAATTTGTTCATTCACTAAATGCAAAATATCTCATTCAGCCAATACATTTGTTAAGGCAACTACAGTTTTCTTGTTCTGCAAATGTTCAGTTAGTAAACGGATCTGTCATTTTGGTAGCCATATATGCATGGTTTTTCAGGACACTTAATAGGTGAAGTCAGCTATGCTATTTTTCTTTCATAAGGTGCATTCACATTACAAAGCAAATATATCTGGGATTTAGTTTTAATAAACCCCAACACTTATAAACCTTAAAAATATGAGCTCTTAACATCATGACCACAAATAACCAACAATAATGGCAAAATAAAAAGTCAAAAAACAGTGAAACAATACTTGATTGATGCTGCAGTACATGCTGGGAACTCACAACCCTGTAAGATTTCAGTGGTTTTGTTCAGTTTGAAATTCTTTGTTCAGTCAACTGTGTTTGACTAGTTGACACAACATTTGGTGGGATTCATTCGGACCAACATGGGTTTTATGTAGTTTCAAGTAGTTCACATTTCATGCCTCAAAAGATGCTGTAGACTGGAAAATATGTAGTAGCCTTTTACGGTGTGTAGTCTAGCTAACGTCCTTTCAAACTACTTTAAATAATTGTCACAATGAAACTAGAGTTTCAAAGTGTCTTTCCTGACAGAATAGCACCGCAAAAAGACTGATACTGCTTCATAATATGTATCTGAACGCTGTGTTGATCTGGGTGGCTGGCCGTGGCCTGGGTGACTGTTTCAATGTGTTCGGACAGAGATTCTCTCTCATCTGCTCGTAAAGCTCAACGCCGGGAGTCCATTAAGCTGCTATAAGCCAGCGCAGTTACTTCATACACACACATCGCTTCGATCTCAGCACAAGAAACAGAGAGCCATCATTCTTTCCATTTACCCTCTTCGCTTTTTATTTTCTTCTCTCGATTTTGGACAACAAATAATGCAGTTGCAGAATGTAATTTTACAAGCCTGTGAGAGCCCATCATCAACATCATCATCATCATCATGGGAAATGGCAAGTTAAAGACCGAGTCTCATTTGCGAACTACTTCAGAATAATCAGTCATCAATGTCTGGTGACTAAAATGGTAAACAAATGAAAACGCTCTTATATTTGAGCTTCGTCTTTGTGTGGATTCCAGCTCTGCTCAGTCTGGACAATCTCAGCCATCTTCAGGATGCTTTTAAACACGCTTGAAGGAGTTTGCATGCATGTTGCATGCTTTTTTACGATCCACTCCAACTCGTTCATTAAATAAAAATGCAGAAACTCAAACTTGGCACAGTTTGTATTTGCGTGCAGAAGCTATCGCGAGCCGCTCTAAGATCCTGAGCGCTGACGTCTGCCTGTGCTGCTTGTATTGATTCAGACGGACAGAGGAGCTCGGCGCTGTCGCCGTCCCGTGTTCCCTCATTCCTAGCAGGGGAAGGCCTGTGCCTTTGGGCTGGTGATGATGGTGATGGGGTTGTTCTTGCAAATCCATTTCCTGTCCTCCACACCCACACTAATTAGATATTTGGGTGGCCCTGTTTATTGACTTTGCTGAAGAACGGTGGATTATATTAACATTTGCACACCGCTTTCTCAGCAGTGCAGCATTACTGGGCCCGTCCCAAGAGAGCTGTTGGAGACGGGAGGGAGCGATGTGATTGGGAAGGGAGGGAAACGAGCCGCTCTGCCTCCAGGTCTGCGAGCCACGGACGCCGCTCTGCTCTGACCGTCTGTACAACAAAACATCAGAGTGCTTGATTTCTTAAAAACAGCACTTTTAATAGCACCTCACAGCACACAAAACTAATGCAGATGTATGTGCATTGCTGTAAGCACATCATTGTATCATTTTTATTTTCTTCCCATAAAAAAACAGTCAAACAGCAGGCTGTATAGCATTTATTACTTTTCTTTTAAATTAGTTGATATTAAAAATGTATTGCTTACTTCAATTTAATTGAATATTCATCAATTGAATGTGAGCTCTTTAAAGTAGAATTAATAAGAGATTAAAATGAAATAAAATAAGCATTAAAACTGCCTAGTTTAGTTTGTTTTTCTGTTGTCTTTCAATTTGCATGTTTAAAAAAATAACTTTTATAAAAATATTTATAATAAAAAGAATTTGTCTGCCAAATTAAGCAACTTCTCATGATGGCTGAATTAAGTTTGAAGAGGTAGATGTTTGAATATTAAATTTAACAATATATTACAAATGTGTCTGTATCTAATTTCCTCACGGATCAAAAAAGCTGCATTTCTGAATGGGATTTTAGCAAAACTAAAATATTGCCACACAGACAAAAGCAATACTTAATCGTTTAAAGTTTTAGACCTTAATACATAGTTTATTTATAAATTTGAATGTATATATATAAATCTTAAATATATGGCTATATACAAACATGCTGTAAATCTTAATGTTAAAAACTATATTTCATCAAGCGCTTTACTGTATAAAACAAGCTGACTGACACATACTGGATTTAAGGAGCAAATGCAATAGCAACACTTATGAACGAATGTATATTATGTTAATCTATGGTAACCACAAATAACATTAGTATTAGCGAAGATCTCTGACACAAAATTGAACTGGAACACACATTTCATGAACAGACTCAGAAATAAACTGATGATTCCTACATACAATCCTCTTCCAAGCTAGAGATTTTAAGTTTTGTTAGCTGGTCCACTATGATTATCAGTGTAAAATATAGAAAATTAGTGTCTGTAATTCAATATAGTGTTAGGGTTACATTTATATACTTGTATATGCATACACAAGATTTAGAGTGATATGTTCCAGATTTACTTTTTCAAATCTGTAACTATGTATTTTATTGCATTAAGATTTTTACAATGCAGTTGATCAATATCATAACCATTTTCTAGAACTGCATTAATAAAGCAACTATAAGATTTATACGCAAGTAATGGAAATTGCAGTATCATCCTTATGACACGAAGTCAAGCTAAACGTTTTGCTCTATTTTTGCTGTTGTGTGTGTTGGTGTGTGTGTTTGTTTGTGTATGTCTCGGTCTGTTTTCATAACTGTCCACAGCATGTGGCTTGTTCAATCACTGGACAGTCGATCGGTCTGAGCACACCTATAGGCCAATTCTGAAGAACTCTTTTGAATGTTGTGATTGGATGGTCAGGCTGACTAACACTGCTGCAGAAATATAAACAGCATACAGATGCATGAGCACAGTCTCAAGCGACAGAGAACCCCATGTTAGCTATGAGGATTCGTAAGAAACGCCATCTCTGTTATTCACTGGCACAAATACAATGCACAAAAAAGACTTGCCACCAAGTTAGCAGATAGAATGTCACTGTGTTTTAAGGGTTTGTTTTGTTATTTATAGTGGTGGACAAAGTACACAAATCAAGTACTTAATCAAGTAAAAATACAGATAAACTAATTTATAAAATATTACTCCAGTCAAATTATTAAGTACTCTATTTCAGTTTTACTCAAATACAAAGTACAAAGTATTTGATTTTAAATGCACTTAAGTATTTCAGGTAAAAAGTACTGATCGATGAATTTTTATTGTAATTTAAACTTATACACTTTAATAATACACTATCAATATTTAACATATAATATTCTATATATTTAATATTTAATATAATGTTTAATATAGTTGGTTTCTGTCAAGTGTGCAAACAAGTGAATAGAGAGGGAAAACATAGTATTTATAGTATTTAAAAATGAGGAAATCAGACATCACATACAGCAAAACTTTATAATATTTTAAGAATGCCTTGCCAACATACAGATACCTGAAAATATAAAAACATAAAGTAAAAATACTTTGTTAGTGTCCACCACTGGTTATTTAAAATGTATAAATATTAAGAGCACACTGTTAAAAAAAAATGATATAATCAATAAGTCATGACAACATATTTAACCATTTACATTTAACCAGTTTCAGCTTTTTTTTCAGCATTTTTTAGGTTATACAAGATTCCAAAATTTTACAAGAGTCGTAGCCATTTTGATTTTAATACTTAATTCAGAAACTGAACTTAAGTTGGTAACACTTTATTTTGATAGTCCACTTAGACATTTTACAGACTATAAGTAACTTAACAAGTACATGTCAACTTATTCTACTAACCCTAACCTAACAGTTTACTAATACTCTAATGAGAATTAGTTGACAAATGAATGTGAGTTAGTTGAGATTAGTAGTTGCAAAGTTACCTATAGCTAGTAGGATGTCTAGAGTGAGCTATACTGAATTAAAATGTTTAGGTTGAAGTAGGTGGCATTTAGTATTTTATGCGTATAAATATAATATTCCTGTATTTGCAAGAGAGTATCTTTACAGATGAAACGCTTGCTTAAGTGAATGAGCGTATTTCCTTGTGCCTCTGTGCAGATATTTGTTTACACACAGTTTTGCGTGTGTGTGTGTGTGTGTGTGTGTGTGTGTGTGTGTGTGTGTGTGATGTATGAGGCCGCTCTCGCTCTATCTGGGCTCTCAGGAGCGGCTGTAGGATGTCAGATTCAGGCCTCCTTAAAGTAAACACACTCTCTCTCTCTCTCTCTCTCTCTCTCTCCCTCTCTCCCTTGACTTTTCTCATTCTCTCAGTCTGTCAGCTGGAGACCACACAGTCAGACCACACAGAGTCTGGGTCGGCCCCGGCCCCTCGCACGCAACACAACCCCGCCGCACACTCGCTGCAGAGGGCACGTTTCATTACGCGCTCCCGCACTGGTGTTTTCCATGAATGTGTGTTTACATAAAGCACTGAGTGAACTGCATTTTGTTGAGATGTACATTAAATGAATTACAGTTCAAAGCGCGTCTAATGGATTTCTCATGAGAAAGCCTGCACAACACGACTTATTCATTTGCCCACAAGGTGTTTCAAAAGGACACTTTTATTGTCTATTTTTAGTTGTGTTTTCTTCGCTTATGATCGTATTTGCAAATGTGAATGAGCAAACAGCTGTGCTTATGAAAATGGCAGAGTACAAATCGTTCTGCAATATCAGCCCCGGATAACTGTTTTATTTTGTGATTCATACTCGTCTCGCTCACATATTTGTGTGTGTATTTCGGTCTCGGAGCTAAAAATATCGACGCAAAGATGTGGAATATGCTCATATTGCAGATGTTTATTTCTGATATCATTCCTGCTTTTCTTCAATAATGACAAGCACTACTGCTTTTATAAGAACATTTTCAAATTATAGCTTGAATTCATGAAATTACCAGCAAGATTTAGAAAATGAGCATAAATTACATGTACATCCAATTTGATTATATGAAAATATATATATATATATATATATATTAGGTGGAATTTTTTTGATTATTTGTACAACAGACATAGTTTGAATTTATGAAATTACCAGCAAGATTGGGAAAATGTGTGGATAATATTTTAAAAATGAGCTGAAATGACTTTGATTACACTTAATAACGTTTTGCATTTTTAAATTGAAGTAAATGGAATAGTCTGAATTCACGAAATTACCAGCAAGATTGGGAAAATGCATTGCGTAACTTGATTCCTTAAAACCGTCTTTTCTAATTAATGATCGGAACATTTTGTGAAGTCTATATTTAGTGTAAAACTGTATGAGGCAGCATTTTCAGTTTTGCTTTGTTTCATGTGACGTGCGAGTGGTAAACTGGATAAATACACACACACACACACACACACACCTACACATACACTCACTAAATGAACAGGATCACATGCTGAATGGTTAGTTTATGTGCGGCCTCATTGTCAAGTCAAGAGACCAACAATTTAGTTGTCTGAGATTACCGGGCCTTAAGCGAAAGTGGTGCTTTCTTTTTCCAGTCGTTCAGATGCTGGGCGTCCAGACGCTATTTGCTGACTGATGGTTTGTTTCACCTCGTCCAGCACCTCCTGACCCTTTACCCTCCACATTCTGCCCTCGGGGTCACGTGTGAATGCTTACATTTGACTTGTGAATCTAGAACAAATATACAGGCGATTCACTGAAATGTGCTGTAGAAAAAGGCTTGCTGGAGCGATGAGAGTATATGAACATATTTAGACCACTCGGATGGTGGTTTATCAGCACCCTACATATGGTTTTCTCTATCGACATAATAAAAAAAAATGGAGAAAAAAGAAGTAATTATTATTTGTATGATTTTTTTTTTTTTTTCAGCTAGTAGTTTTTCACTTATGGGATATTTTATCTGAGATTTTAATGTCCTTAAAAAGCCAAAGTATAAACCTTGTTATCACTGATATGAACAGAAAATCCATGTACAATGTACAAATGTACAATGTGAAAAAAAAAATGTGAGGAGAAAAAAATCACTCATAATAATTAAAAAAATAAAACTGTTACGGCAAAATTAATGTTAAAAATCTGACATACAGATGCTCTCCTGACACTAAATGTTTGTTTTGTGAGAAGGCCTCTGTTGTGCTTATTATATAGTCATTAATAGTTTATATCTTTCAGTAACTATCAAGAAATCTAATCACACAGAAAATAAATTCGAGAAGGAAAAATTACCCAGAAGAATTAACTGGGAAGCACAAATTCTCATATCTCGGCTGTGATTCAGACCCTCTGTATCTCATCTGAGCATAAGACAGAGCTGAACTGAGATCAGTGATGTCAGAAGAGCCGAGTCACGGGTCATTAACAGAGATCAGAGTGCATGTAAACACTGCAGTCACTTCACATCGACTCCCGCTGGAGAAGAACTCATCCCACCGATCTGCTGCACACCAACCACTGCCCCCTACTGCAGATCACTGATACTTACATTACAGGCAGTTCTATCCAAACTAAAATTACATTAACACTGTATTCTGTTAAACCTGTTGGGTTAAACACAGGGCCCTGAATAGAGGGGGATGCAGGGGGATCACCCTTGTTGGAAAAAAAAAAAAAATCACAAAAAGCATCCCCTCTGTAAAACCACCTTTACCATCCCCTATAGATTAATAATGTTGTATATTATGTAAAACATATCATTCAGATAAAATAAAAAAAACTCTCTATAATGAACTGCATGCAAGTTTTTGTCATTTTTTCATGCAAAATGGTTTAAGCTCAACTTTTGACATTCTTTAAAAAGAAGCCAACAGAAGAGACAGTGTTTTATTGATTAGAGAACCTTGACATAATGTTATTGTTCTGTGTGTGTGTGTGTGTCTGTGAGGGACTGAGAGATGCCACTGACTGCAAAAACAAACAAAAACACCTCTTAAGAGTCCAGAAATATTTACTGCATGATGAAGCGTATTAGAATGCCCTTATAATTCAACTTATGAAAGAAAAAATACCCGTGAACGATTTTTTATTTTTATATATATTTATCACACATGCAAGCAAGAGTGCGCAGTCGGAAATGTGATATTAATTTTATCCAACGGAGCAGCAATACAGTGTTTCTTTCTGAATAAATCTGTTTTTGAACAAATTAAGTGAGCCAATGATTCAACGATTCAATAGTCATTTGCTTCCTTTATAATTTTGAATGAATCGTTTGATTTGAATGATTCAATTAATCATGGATTAATACAGGGACTCTCTGCCACTTGCTGGCGGTTTTGTTGTCATATTTATTTATGACAGGCTTAAACCAGATAAGGTACCAAGGTACCCCCCATTTTAAGGCCCTTAAGAAAAACAGCTTATAAATCATAGTTCATTTAATAATGAAAGCCCTTAAAAATGAGACAAATTTTGTAATCATTGTGTAAAGTTAGCTATGGGACCCCCAGCCCTACCAAAGACCACACCATCCCCACTGATATATATACTTTTTTTTTTTTTTTTTACAATTCAACCACTGGTTAAACACTCTGACATCCATTTAGCCAAGACACAATAAGGTAGTGATTTGCACTGAATGAACTGTGAAGACTTCATTATATATAGCCTAACTATCAGGTCAGAGTGTTTTAATGTTATTTTATCACCCTTTTTTAAAACACGGAAGCTATTTTCTGTGAACGTGCAAGACTTTCATTAGCTGCTATAGCTAAAATATTAATAATAATAATAATAATAATAATTATATTATTATTATTATTATTATTATTATTATTATTATGTGCAGTGAATGGTAAAATTACTTGTATTACAATGTGTAATAGTTTTGCTGATTTACTAAAATAATATGATAAGAAATAGGCCTACCAGTTTGCAACAGCATAACCAAGCATAACCTTTTTTGTAGGCTAAAACGCTCTAAAAATGCTGGGTGAAAAACAACCCAGCTGTGGGTGAAATATGGACAAACCCAGCGACTGGGTTGGTTTTAACCCAGCCCTCTAGTTTTATTTAACACAACTATTGCTTAAAAATTACTATAATTATTGCTTAAAATGAACCCAAATAGGATGGAAATTAACATTTCTTATATACAATGTGTTCAGTGAAGAAACATTTATTAATAAGTTGAATAAATAATAATTAAATAATAAAACTTTTTTAAATAGCTTGTTAATAAATGTTCACCTTTTATTATGTTTCTGATTTTTAATTTACAACCTATTTTCAGTTCATTTTAAGCCAGCCATTTAGTAATTTTTAAACAATAGCTGAGTTAAATAAAGCTCGGGTTAAACATTTAACCCCCAAGCACTGGGTCAAAACAACCCAGTCGCTGGGTTTGTCCATATTTCACGCAATGCTGGGTTGTTTTTAACTCAGCATTTTAATGTAAGCCAACGACACCGGAAGCCGCGCACATTCACGTTAAAAAAATAAGGTGGCTACTGATTATAATTACTATTTCTTGTGACAACTTACCCAATATTATGTGCCAACATGCCCCGCGGTTATATACAGGCCTAGAGAGAGAAATGGACAGGGTGACAAGCAGCTCAGTGTTCTAGAGATCAACATCGTAAAGTCGCAATCCATCGGCAAAGCTCTCAAATTAACAAAGCTCATAAAACACAAATAAAGACCCTTTACCCAAAGCTGAAGTGCTTTTAATTCTGTTTACATGTTTCATTTTACCCCCTCTCTTTTTTTTTAACCCATAGGATCACAAGAGGCTGCTTTACTTCAAGTTATAAATGCTATGAAAATATACAGCAGACTGGCTTCTTGTTTTGAGATGTTATCATTAGCTGGACCGAATGCCTCTCGGCTACCTACAGAAACATTAGAGTGACACAAAACACACAAAAAAAAATCCAGAAAACCAGAATAACAGATCCAACGTTGTTCTTACCGAAGCGGTTTAGGATAAGAATAAATGACTTCATGAAAATCGCACGAGTTTATTATGTTTCGTGGCAGTTCTAGACACTGTGATGTAATAATATAAATCTCAGGCAAGAGTACAAAAGAGTTTGCGATTTAAGCAGACAGTTTCTCGGGCTCGTCTCCAGAAGCACCAATGTTTTGAGAGAACGCATCCTCTGCTGAGTTCTCACAGATTCACGACATAACACACACACACACACACACACACACACACACACGCACACACGCTGGCCTGTACCTCTACCAGGTAGTCCAAATAATTTCTCTATCTCCTCATCTGTTTATGCAGACAGCCCGTGCCAATCAGTTGCTTACAATCGCCATTCTTACAATTTTATTACAATCGTACATCAGTTATTGCTTTCCCGATGCGGACGCAGACTCATTGTTTTCATCGTTCAAATAAACACGAGTATACAAATACTGTTATCGCCACTATTTCATTTTGCACTGCGCTTTCTAAAAGAACAATAAGTCTTTGGGATGTGCGTGGATTCCTGCGTTTGTATTAGCCGATGGGATCTGATTCTGTACGCATCTCAGACCGCTTGTCTTGTTACAATCATTCAATTCATAGCAATTTTGGGATGATCCGAGAGAACTTGTTGACATGTCTGCTGCATGATAAAATAAACTAAACAAAACGAACCTCAAAATTATTATCAGTTTTATTGGGACATTTTTCCCCAATGATCCCAGTGGCAAACAGTGTCCCGATTTTACCTAAATTTACTCAAAATATTAGGCTGCAGTAAAAAAATGTATATTATTTAATAAATAAATAAATAAAAATAATAATAATAATAATAATTGCTTAATAATAATAATACTTTTATTATTTAATATTATAAAAAATAATAATTTGCATATTTTAATACAGTCCAAACTGCCCCTTTTGAAGCATAAATGAAAGCATAATACCAAATACAGAATCTATAATAATATAAAATAGGCAAGGAACGAGTAAGAGAAAAGCCATGACTCTGCCGTGACACGACGGACCTGGAGGTCATAAATCTGGTGTGTAACTGCAGAAAACGGGGAGAGAAAGACCCGACCGTCTCAGTCTGTCAGAAAAACTCGGATCGGCTCACGATACAGGCTGACAAACACCGAGGTCATGAAAGGACAAGCAAAGGTCACGGTGGGCCAGTGACCCGAATGTTTTCTTTCTCGGAGGTGTCGACAAGGGGGTAAAAGTTTATTAGGGAGTCTGAACAGGAAAAGAGTCACTCAGTGAAATGAAAAATAATAAAGTCACACTTATGGCTTCATTAGCTATCCATGTTACGTTGTAATTCTAAAAAGCAGCACTAATGAGATGTACCTTTTGCTTGGAAATTAAAATGTAAAAATGTAAACGCATTTTCTCAATTTATGCATTTTATGTGCTGTGATGTGAAAATAAAACATGTTGCTGTATGCATGTATTTTTGACCATTCTCAGTAACTTTTCCTGAATTGAAACTGTGTGTCTCTCTACTGCTGATAAATACTAGGGTTAATTCAGGGTAATTGGAGCATTTTTTCCAAGTCGAATTTACCTGAATTCACCCTATAATTAATAAACAAAAACTTCATTGTAGGACTAAGTTAAACTGAACTAAAACAGATGATATCTCCTGATTCTCTTCGGGGAGGTCCAGCACAAACCTTCACAGACATACAGAGAGTGATTTGAGCTTCTGAGATGTTTGTAGGATCTTCACCAAAAGACCTCTCAACTTGTCCAGTGTGTAAAATCTTCATTCGCTCCTAAATGTGATCTCAAAGCCTCCTGACCGCCACGCATTGGGTTCTGAAACAATGCGAGGTTTGTTTCTCTGCTGCTGAGTCACTGTTGGAGGGATTCGGGTCGAGTCTTTTGTCCATGTTTAGCTCTGAAGGATCTCTTTGGGAGTACATCCATTTGCTCCGATAATGGATTATAGACAGTGAGAGAGCTTCCAGCTGGTGCTGGCCTACGCTGATGAAAAGCAGACCTCTCTGCTCATGTGTGTGTGTGTGTGTGTTCGGGCCTGGAGAGGATGGACTGGTGTGTAAATTTTCAGTCCTATTAAAACAGTTCATGAAGAAAATGGAAAAGGGCATTTGAGATGTCACTGAACAGAGACAACATTTAGATCCTTAAAATCATGCGAGTATTTAAGATTTCGCTTTTTGCATTTTATAATTGCACATTTCCACAAATACATTTGCTCATTGTATTATTTTCAAAAAGCATTAGAGGCAATGACGTTCAATGTTTTTTTTTTTTTTTTGTGGTGACATCTATTAAATATGCCATTGTTGACAATACTGCATTTCCCAAAATTCATATATTTTCTGATTTATGTTGCTTATATTTAATGTGTGACTGCTGGTAAATAAAAGGTTATGGTTGCAAAAAAGGCAAAACCACTTATAAAATAAGTATAAAATAATGCAACAGAAAATATTTAGTTTCACATCCTGAAAGTGTTTATTTTTTAAAAGTTTCAGACCTTGTTTTGAACCCCGTTCATGGAAATTGCCGGTTACATCACACAACCCTTTCCTGCCACAGAACCCTATTTATATGTGTGTTGTGTTATGAAGTGGGTATGGAAAGGTTTATGATATATTAATGTTTTTTATGGGTTATAGCTTTCACTGGCATTTTTAGTGGGTTTATTTCTGTGGCACAGAGCTGCAACCACAACATAAATTTGATGCCACTCAAGTTTCTACCAAACGCATGTTTAATAATTCAATTTTTATCCTAAGAAAAAAAAAAAAACATGACTTTTGTTCATTTTTGAAGGGTAAAATTCACTTTCAATAAGAGTATATGAAATAATAAATGTCCTGAAGTGATAGTAAATTGTGTTTTCTCAAAGTAAATGAATCAAAATGTATATGTTGGAATATTCTACATTTTCAGAGCCAAACGGCTGCTGCTCTCTCTGTTGTCAAAGTTTATGGCCTTTCAGCTTTAGAATCAACAATATGACTTCTATAAATAGTGGAAAAAATTAAACAAACTCTTTCTGTCTGTTTAATGATTCAAAGTATATATGTTATGCTCACAATGAAAAAAACAACAAATTATGAATGTTAAATAAGAGTAGAACTCTTCTGAAAACTCCTCTGATCTCACATTCAATTAAAATTAAGTTTCAAATAAATGTGATTGACCACTTGTAAATCTAGTCTACACTTTATGAAGGCAATTTTTGGTGTTAAAACAATTACTTTAGAAATGTTTTAAAAGGACTGCCTAAAAAAATATTTCAGAATATTTGTAAATTCAAAACACCATCATCCCATGGAATAATATTTTTTAGTTTAATAAATCTGAATGGATACAAATTGATTTGAATACCCAATAGCAGATTTTTGTGTTTAATCCACTTCATCGAAGCATGAATGACTAGCATGTGTGTGTGTGTGTGTGTGTCAGAGAAGGAGAGAAGGAGAAACGCGGCAGAGGAAGAGAAAGAGACGGCGGGAGGTTGTATGTTCTGGTTGTTCTGTGTATGTTCTGCCTTCCCTTTTTTATCTCCCATCAGGGATCCAAGAATGAAGGGGCCTTGTTTATTGTTTTACCTCCAGTTCCTGAAATTGAAAATGTCCTGGACCGCTGCCAGTCACGCTGAGTGACAGAGAGCTGCCACCTCCGTCCCAAAATAGACCGGCGCTGACCCACAAACCGTCGGCTTTCTCCAAGCATTATCTTTCTTAACTTGGAAAGCCTGAGCGTTTTTTTTTTTTTTTTTTTCCTTAATGTAATGCTGACTTCATTTCACTGAACTGATCTGATCTCCGTTCACGCTCTTTGGCAAATAGCTTTTCCCTCGTTGAGAGTCTGACCACTTTTATAGATGATGTATTCATTCGCCTTGATCTTGGTGTTTGATTTACTTAACCTAAAAGTTAAACATCTGAGACACACGGGCAGCTGTCGGCTTTTAAAAGGGAAGAGAGTGTACAATGTTCCTTAATTTGCCGGGGGCTTTCGCACCGCTGGGACCACCCATAGAGCTGTCATCTGAAAATCAAACACAAACCACCCAGCACGGCCAATGCCAGCCTCTCTTGCGCACACAAAACCAGTCACAAACACGCCTCAACCCGAAAAATATCGATTTTTGCACGCTGGATTTCATTTGTGTGCGTTGATTTACATTTGTTACTGTACATTATCTAAAATTATTCCTCCAGGATATTCTACTACACTTATTTTTCCAGGTAAACTAAATATGTGTTTTGCGTGGTAACATCCAAATTAACGGGATTGAATACATCAGGCTACAATGAAAGTTTTAATGGTAACATTCTTTTTTTTTTTTTTTTTTAACAGTGAAATGATCAAAACATTAACTTTTGCTAAATATATAAGCAAATTTGTAATCATATATGTATACATTTGACCATTTTCCTTGAAAAGCTCACTCTACAATGAGATGTTTATTTTGAAAGAATGGACAGATAAATGTTTGGTCTAATTGCAAGACGAAGGTTACTTACGTGGTCCCACTTTATATTAGTTGTGATTAACTACTACGCTATATAAGTTATAATAAATATTTAAGATCATACTTGTATAGAAAAAATAGAATGTGTGCTTATGTTGTATTGCAAAACAGTGTTTCTTATCGTTTATGGGTAAGTTCAGAAACAGGTTTGGCGGTAATGGATAGGTTACGCGTGGGTTAGGAGGTAGATATAGTTAAAGATGTAACTACAGAAATTAATTACAAACGCACTTACATGCAGTTATTATTTGAACATAAGTGCAACATAAAAACATGCATGTACACAGTAAGTCCACTGTATCAAATATTTAATCTAAATGTTTCTCCAGACACGTAATATAAAAGCGGTCCACTTAATTTACATTTTTGTTTGTTTATTTTTGTGGTTTAGCAAAGAAATAAAGTAATTCTGTAGATCTGAAAATCAGTTTCAATGACTCCAGCGGCAGATAAAGAAAAAAAACAAACAGATCATTGTACTGCTAGATGTCAAATTAGTGATAGGTTGTTAAAGCATTTTAAAACATGATGTTGTGTCGGTAACTGACTTGTGTATTGTAAATACTGTCACAGTATTGCGTAATACAATGTAGGCTACTTTAAAACACTAAACAAATTATTAATGACGCTCAAGTGCAACATGACTCATTTAAAACAATTGTAATATAATGCTCAGTCTGTGTATTGTGTCAAAACATTGCTAAAGAGGTAAAACACAGGATTAGCCTTAACATTTCTGAACATTTCTCGAGCGGTCATTAATAAAAAGCATGTCTTTTGTAAAGTGACCAGAAGAGGGCAGCAGAAAACACTTATTCACACAGTCATCCTCACCCTCTGTTCATATTCCGACCAGATATCGATATGAAATAGTAGTCACTAGTCAAAAATCAATGTCTGCTTGTTTTTTTTTTATTATTATTATTATTTTAACGTTAAATTGAAAGAGCTCAGTTTTGTTCATTATTCATAATATTTAGATCGACCGACTAGCTCGTAGTAACTATATGTATTAAATGTTTAGTAAGAACTCTTAACATATTTTTACTTTTACAATATAAGTGAAATTTGTTTTTTAGACTGAAGATTCTGTAGATCTGAAACATGATTTTACTGCTGCACTCACAGCTGTCAATACTTGTTAATAAAATGGAAAATGGGGATTTGAAGTTAAAATCAGAGCTATTTTATGCAGACATAATATAGTATTCATGACCTTATTTGAGGACGTTTCTGCTCAAAGAACCTGCATTTTGTAAGCTGCACCTTGCTGGTTCATCTTAGTTATTAACGTTTGATCAGCTGAAAATAAAATCAGTTTTCAAGCGGTCTTGGTTCTCCTCAGGTAGCACTTCTGCTTACCAGGTGAGACGTGATCGCAGCTCTAACCCAGCGAAAGTGACACTCCTTTCAGGAGGTTCCTGTCCACACTTCTGCCTCCTGCTATTTTTACCTCCAAAAATAAGAAGCAGGACAGTTTGTGGCCCTTGTTCTATGGGAAACAAAACCCGATGGAAATCAGTCCGAACGCCTCCACTCGCAGGTCATCAAAGCTGAGCTCGACCTGTGGCCCCGCTTCTCTTCCAAGTTTCCGTAAAAATGTCTATTTTTAAAATTGTTTCGCTTTTCCAACTCCGCAATGTAGAAGTAAAATCAAGTCATGCACTTAAGTAGACGGCGAACAAGTCGAATAACACAACCGAATTTTTACATTGTCTGAAAAAATTCTGGGTGTTTCTGCAAGGTTATTTCTAGGCTATAAGCCTCTACCAAGGCTCTTTAAAGGAACCAAAAAATTACAATTTGTGGACGTCCAAGATATAAATGAGTTTGTTTCTTCATCAGATTTGGAAAAATCATTCCATCACTTGCTCACCAATGGATCCTCTGCAGTGAATGGGAATGAGAGTCCAAACAGCTGTTAAAAACATCACAATAATCCACATCACTCCAGTCCATCAGTTACCATCTTGAGAAGCCAAAAGGCGTGTGTTTGTAAGAAACAAATCCATCATTAAGACGCTTTTAACTAAAATACGAGAAAAATCGCATCTCCTGTTGTCTCTCACATCAAAATCCAGCCACATATTTGTTAAGAGCTGTTTTGGCTTCGGCAGATTTCTCTCCTGATTCAGACCACACCACTTTTTTACTGGAGGAAGTGTAATTATGGATTATGGACTTTGTTTCAGCTTTTGTCTTCTCAAGATGTTAACTGATGGACTGGAGTGGTGTGGATTACTTGTGGATTATTGTTACGTTTTTATCAGCTGTTTGGACTCTCATTCTGACGGCACCCATTCACTGCAGAGGATCCACTGGTGAGCACGTAATAAAATGAAACATTTCTATTAATCTGATGAAGAAACAAACTCATCTACATCTTGGATGGCTTGAGGGTGAGAACATTTTCAGCACAATTTCATTCCTTTAATGCTGTGAGGGTTGAGGGATGCGAGTCTTAATTTGGCATGTTTTTACACACAGATACCACTGGATGTTTTTCTGTGATAGTAAGTGTCAGAATGGCTGAAGGTTCATTGAAGGCACATACACACACCCCTTCTTTCTCCAGTCTGCCCACTGCTCGAACGCCCCCGCACTCACTACGATTACAATAACACACGATTTCAGTCCCCTGTCTCACCTCCAAACCAGCGCTGGTCTATATTAACCAGGGGGGAATTTTCGTCTTGATTTCCCAGAGACAGTGTGCACCATACTCATATAATTTTAGCTCAGCATGTGAGGGTGTATTATTGCCTTTGTGACACAACAGTTTACTGTACGTGTGCACAATTTAAAAGAACTGCGCACCCCCCTCGACTGAAGTGATTTACTCTTTCTGTGCCAGCGGCTTTGCGTGTTTCAAACAAAAGCAGAAGTTCTGTATGTTTGAACGGTAATTGTAATGCTCCACGTAGCAGCTCGCAGACACATATGCAAGCGTTCATTGTGGATGGGCAGAGAAAAGCTTGGTTAGAAAATATTTTCTGCTCAGAAAAGTGCTGATATCGCTAGTCTGTAGAAATGCTATAGAAAGTAAGTTTTGAGTCAAAAGTCCAACTGCATAAATGCCTGTTTTTTTTAGCAGTGGTTTTGTATGCTGATTTCACACGCCTACTTCAAACCTTCATTTTTAATTTTAACCAGTGTTTTAGGAACAAGACTTAAATAAGTTTGAGGCAAGTTGTCTCTTGTTTTGTAAATGTTATAAATATATTTAAAGGATAATAAAATGATATTAATTGATACTTTCTTGCACTGTACAAAATATATATGTATATAGTTTTTTTTTTGCTAAAAGTGAATTTTTCAAAGTCGTAAATAAAACAAGAGTGATTGGAGTGTATTTTTAAAAGAAACGATTTCTGTCTACTCTATAAAATTTCACATTTTATTAATGTTAATAATCATTTAATATATATGTTTGTTTGTGAACTGTACTACCAAAGTCTGAGTGAAAATGATTTCAAAGTAAAACCCACACCTAATTTTTCATGTATATTGCATCTTGCATATTCAGTCACACTGTGTGAAATGTAATTAGTTCCACAGTTAACTGCATTATCAGTAACTCAGAAATCTATAAATACTCAGTACTACAATACTACACTAGATTTTACACACAGACAAAGTGTCACTGAATTTCTATTACACATGGAAATAATTATTTCAAATCATTTTACAGATTAAAACCAATTTACACAATTTCTTGTCAGTGGATCAGAAGCATCCTGTGTGTAGCAGTTCTGTCACATTATGACAATGAACTGAGCAGCTTCAGTTGAGAGAAAACATTCTCTGTTTCGATAATGATGATTCAATACATTCATCTGTAGGTCATGACCTTTAGATTGATTTGATCCCTGGGTTCTGTCCCGAATGAGTCACTTACTAAAGAGACACATTTCTGTCTAGAGCTACACCAGTACTTCTGGTTTTAAAAATGATCACTTGTGTAAAGCTGAATATTTTCATTGTCAAGTTTTTTAAATGTTTCATTTTTTACAGTGACTAGTACTAGAGAACTTTGACATAAAGAGACTGATATAATCACCGCACAAATGATCATGAGAAAAATAAACATATGTAAGATCAGTTTTAACCCTCTGTTGTCGGTCGGTCATTTCTGACCAAAAAAAAATTACCTTTTTTTTTTAACTTTTTTTTTTTTACTTTATCAGATTGTTCTGAAACTTTGTAAAGGTTTTACTTGCTATGTGAACACACGCAAAAAGAAAATCATAGGTATGATTTGAAAAGGATATGATTTGATCCTGAAAAAAATTGTCCCTCTTTTATTGATTGGTTTAAAAATGACAGCATTGGAAACGAATGGGAAGCGAATTTCATCTAGTGGAAGTGTTTGGTACTCCGTCTCAACAAAATCTGAAAGCTGATTTTTTTGAGATAACTTCAAATTCGGAACACAGTGTGTTTAGATGTATGGCTTTGAATTCTTTGCAGTTTTAGAGTAAAACATGTTTTGGAAAATATATATTTTATATAAAATAGTATTTTCATGCATTTTTCATAATAATAAAAAACGAATGCAATAATACTAAGAGACTAATACTATTACTATTACTAATACTAATACTGAGACCATAATACTATGGAATAATAATCAAGAGATCAAACTTAGGTTTTATGACAGCTTAAAGGAACACTTTACTTTTTTTGAAAATGGGTTCATTTTCCAACTCCCCTAGAGTTATACAGATGTGTTCCATTCCTTGATTATTACGCCGGAATGAGAGTATAGTTCCTAGCCATATCGGCCTATAAAATCACAACTTTTCATTTTCCGCCAGTCTTAGTACACGATGCAACTACAGCCAAGTTTTAAATAGGAAAAATATCGAAACTCTTTAGTCATTTTATAGTGAGATGCTAATGGTCTAATTGGATTCAATGATTTATGCTAAGCTATGCTAAAAGTGCTACCACTAGACCCAGCAATCGGCTGAATGGATTCAAAAACGGTAAAACACATCTGTATAACTCTAGGGTAGTTGGAAAATGAACCTATTTTCAGAAAAAGTGGAGTGTTCCTTTAATTTAGAAATTTCATTTTCATGTCAGTGCTCAAGAAGTGGTTAACAGATATTACATGGATCATAACCAGTGGTGGAAATGGCCAAAATTCACTGGGGGGACTCTAGCTTGGAAGGCAGGGGTTTAATAATGGTAATTTTGGATGAATTTTCGCATGTATTTAAATACAAAACCCTTTAAAATCTATAATAACATTTATTAACAACTTATTTCATGTTTTTTTTTTTTTTTTTTTTAAATATTCCTGTATATTAAGACAGGCACCTGCAATTCTGGCCAAATTAAAGATACGTTGTGTGTAAATAGTCTACACTTTGCAAAAATGTTTGCAGTTGGTTTTAAAAGGTAACATTACATTCTTAAGGACTCTACACTTACATTTCTTTTTAGGAGCAATAGAAGCACTAAAAAAATAAAAATAAAAAAGGAACAGTGACAAAAAATGAACCTTCCCATTATAAGGTAATATTTGACTGCTTTGTAATGGTAAATTTATTAAATTTATGTCATCTTTTGTGCCAAAATAAACTCTTAATTCAATTTTAATAAAACTCTAAATTTAATTAAAATAATAAGATACAATCAGACTGAATAAGTTACCAGTCAAATGAAATCAGTTTTAACAGTTCATCTTTGCATGGCACATAAGAGCTCAAATGTGGGCATTAAGGAATGTTTACAGAATTTTTGGCATTACTCACAGGTGGCATTAATGCATTAACAATGTTCTGAGATTAATGTTTTAAATCGAAATTTTATAGAAATTTAAATATCGAAATGTAATAGACATTTAAATAGTTTAAATGACTCAATTAAAAAAAAAAAATAATAATAAATAAACTGAAACCGCCAGTAGGTGGCAGCAAGTCAAAGTCTTTGTGACTGAATAATTCATTAAATCAGCCGTGGCTTTGTTTGAAACTATTTTTGTTGACAAAATAGAGGACAATCAGACAACTAAAATGTAAGTCACTTTAATTAATGAAGCTCTCTACACTGCACACTGAATCTATTATTTGCATCGTCTCTACACTTTGTTTGTTATAATGAGCGACAAAAACTGCAGTCTGCTTTCACGATCTATGACGTCTATGAGTCTACGTTTGTATGCATGAACTGGGAACGCTTTCGTAGTCTTTTGAATGGGTAAATATAGAAATCACTTTAATTGTTAAATAAAAAACAAATGTTAAATAAAAAAATATCAAACTAAAATATAGTACGTCGTTTATTGAAAAACACAATGACAAAACAAAAGGAGAGGGTTAAAAAAAAGACATTGTTAAAGTGCTAGAATACACATTTAGCCAACATACAACGAACACAAATATGAAGTGTAGTTAACATGCCAGTCCTTACTCATCGATAAATAATCGTCATATTTCATATAAAATGATTCACAGGATATTTCTTCTAAAGCTTTGCTAGTTTTCCTTCAGTGATACACTACAAATGTATGCGCTCATCATGTTTACATCCTGTTATATCTGCCTTTAACACTTGCGGTTGAAAAACTGGAAAATGACTAAGTAGTCTTAATAATGGAGTGGAAATCAATATCCCAGCGTTTGCCCACGCGTTTGGGCAGATTTCATTTCTTTGAAGAACACGATAACATCGTTTGTTTACATTGGCAGAGACAGACACACTTTCCCTCCAGGTCTACCCAAAACATGCTCGCGCTGACACAGTGAGTGCGCGCGAGAGAAAGCTCACGGAAAGATTTTACCCGTCACCTCGGCTTCCTGTTGGGGGAAAGCACCAGCGCGCAGGCGGTTGCGCGCCTCTTCCCGCTCACGGTCTTCGCCTACCATTTCAAAGAGGTCCGGCCTTGTTTATCAATCGCTTGTTTGTCCCTTTGAGCTCGAGACGCTTCGATGAATGAGAGAGGAAGAGAGCTGCAGCTCTGCGGTCTTCTCTCTGGCCTACGGTTGCTCTCTGAAGTGCCAGCCTGCGACTGCGGCTGTAGGTTGACTCTGGGCCGCGGGGAGGCCGTGCGGGGAATAACCTGACGATGGATCTTCATTCATGCTATAAATAGACTTATCAGAAATTGCAAGTCGGTAACTGAATGATGCAGCCTGTTTTGGAAAGCAGATCAAGCCACAATCTTCTGCTGGAATGACTGAACCGCACTGTAATTCATGTTATTACACCTGTACAACACATCAAATTACATGTAATAGCTCCATAACAGATGAAACATGCTTCTGAATCTACGGTCATGGATTATAGCTAGAAAATAAGCAGAATAGTGTGTTCCACAAAGAGGCTTTGACAGTAAAAGTGACAGTAAAGATGTTATAATGTTACAAAAGATTTCTGTTTCAAACAAATGCTGTTCTTTTGAACTTTCTATTCATCTGTGAACCCTGTAAAATAAAACGTATCACAGTTTCCACAAACATATTGGGCAGCACAACTGTTTTCAACATTGCTAACAATCTGAGATGTTTCTTGAGCAGCAAATCAGCATATTAGAATGATTTCTAAAGGATCATGTGACACTGAAGACTGGAGTATACAATGATGCTGAAAATTCAGCTTTGATCACAGAAATAAATTACATTTTAACACATATTCAGACAGAAAACAGCTATTTTAAATTGTAATAACATTTCACAGTTTTACTGGTTTTTATGACTGCATTTTCGATCAGATTAATAAAAAAATATATTTAAAAACATTACAACTTTTACAGTAATAATTAATTTATAGTTTATTAATTACATTTAATAAACATTAAAAAAAAAAAACTTTTGAACACTATAGTGTAAATGTTAAGGTTTTTGCAAAATGGCCAAATATAACCAAATAAGATTTTAAAAACAAACTTCAGAAACAAAATGTAATAAAACTGAAAAAAATAAAAAATAAAAATAAGACATACAACATTTGCATTTTCTAGTGTATATTGAAATTTGTATTTTTGACTTGATTTAACTTTACAGTGATGACGTAGCTAAATTAGAGGTAGTTTGTGCATTGTCTTTCAGTGCAGTTCATTAAAAATAAGTTCTTGTCCTCATAAAATAATCTGTAAATAAACAATATGTAATTTAACTGCCATTTGTCACTGTATATTAATTACAATGACACAATTATCATAGATGAACCAGTCAAAAGGAGTTTCTAATAGTTGCATCATTTATTATTTGTTTTAGTTTAATTAGAGTGGGTCACATGATGATATACGTCAATAAATTAAAATCAAAAATAATGTTTGTGTTATTTTATTGTGCTACAGCATGGAAAAAACGCACAATGGCCACATCCGTAGAAGCCTATGCGTTGTGATATATGATCCCATTTAGAGCACTGGTAATCCAGATTTGCCAGTCTGGAAAAGTTTGTGTCTGGACCAAAGTGATACAATCCAGTGTTGCTTTGAAAAATAACACAAACATAAGATGAAATACCTGATTATGAATGGCAAAATATGAGATTTTCATAAGTGACCCTTAACCAAAAAAAAAAAAAAAAAAAACAGTCATAAGGGTAAATTTTCCAAAACTGAGCTTAATACATCATATGAAAGTATACATCAAATTATGTATGGTTTGTTAGGATAGGACAACATTTGGCAGAGATACAACTATTTGAATATGTGGAATCTGAGGGTGCAAAAAATCTAAATATTGAGAAAATCGCCTTTAAATTTGTCCAAATGAAGTTCTTAATAATGCATATTACTAATCAAAAATTAAGTTTTGATATATTTACAGTAAGAATTTTACAAAATATCTTCATGGAACATGATCTTTACTTAATTTCCTAATGATTTTTGGCATAAAAGAAAAATCTATAATTTTGACCCATACAATGTATTTTGGCTATTGCTACAAATACACCCCAGCAACTTAAGACTGGTTTTGTGGTCCAGGGTCACATCTGTGGATCATTCTGATCCAGATCAAATGTTTTAAACAACAGGGCCTGCATGAGGAATCACAGAGAAAGTGTATTAATTTAAGTCACTTTGGATACAAGAATCAAATGCATAAATGTAAATAACGGATTTCTTTTTAAGCATCATCACTAGATTGACCCTTACAATCACTTTCGTTGATAAAGCATGACGTAATCTGGTCAAGTTAGTCATGTTAAATAATATTTGTGATAAAAGCAGTTCATTTTGAGATGCTACAACATGAAACACATTATAGTTAGTTGACAAAAATGCCTTTCTGCCTTCTATTCTATTCTAATGGTGGCACAGAAAGTCAAGTGTCAATAACAACATGAGCACACAGTCATTATGCAAGAGGATATTTTGTGGTCTCTTGTTGTTGATAAGTAGCTCTTGTTACAGAAAAGTATAGGCACTAATTGGTGAATGATGAATCATTTTCAGTAAATGTGAATGTGCATTTGAGAGACAGCTCATCAGACGGCTAGGCAGCTAGTAACCGGGTTATCAGGCGTGTGGGTGGGGGAGGCACATGTCATCTCAAATGTCAATAAAGCCCAGTCAACATGTATTTACACTAAATTCTCCTCTCCGCCAATATCATAGCCTTGATGACAGTCTGTCTCACATGCACAGAGGCACATGAACAAATGCGATGACTCAAAGTCTTTACTCAAAGAGTAAAATGCGATCGTGCCTCTTATTTAGGCTGTAGAACAATGAGTGAGTAAGCGCTTAAACTGCGAGCTTGTAGAAACACACACACGCACACACACACACACACACACACACACACACACAGATGTTTGGTTTTGTCAGAGGCCAAAAGTGAAAGTTTTGTGGTTTTAACATTTGAACAATGCTGTGGACAGGAAAATGGGATGGAGAGTTCAGGTCACAAGTTAAGCTTCGTCTCGCATTGTGTCAAACCAGAGAAATCTGACTTTGATTTATGACTTTCAGAAAGTTAAAGTACATATTATTACCTTACAGAAATAGAAACCAAAAAGGAGAATTAGCTGAAAATGTGCTCACCCTCAGGCTGTCCAAGATGTAATTGTGTTTGTTTCTTCATCAGATTTGGATCACTTTCTCAACAGTGAATGAGAATGAGATCCTCTGCAGTGAATGGGTGCCGTAAGAATGATGGTTCCAAACAGCTAATAAAAACATCACAATAATACATAAGTAATCCACAACCCTCCAGTTTCGTCAATTAACATCTTGAGAAGCCAAAAGCTGTGTGTTTATAAGAAACAAATCTATCATTAATAAATCAACTTTAAATGCCCTTGAAATTAACATTGTCAAAATTCATGACTGTAGTATAAATATCACACTTTGTGAACTAAAACAGTTCAGCACTGTCACAAAGATCAAAGATCCAGCTAAGAATTGAGATGAAGCAGAAAAAGTTTATAACAATTTGTCAAAGTGGGTATTAAAAGAGAATCAGCATCATAGAGTTTTACTCTTTGTCTGAAATTGGAGAAATCATTCAAATCTCATTACATCCTCGTATTGAAAGAACAGCTTGAGAACGGCCAAAAATTAAAGTGAGGTCAGGTATTTTGTTATTTGTGTATTTCATTTGCTTGTGCATTTTCATTTGTATTATTTTAATACCATGCACGATGACCATTCAAGATGACCTCAACTAAACACTTAAAGAACGTTCCTGAACATTGCGATTTTGTATTATGGACAGTGCAGTATATGAGCCACTTTATTGCTAATATTTGATGATGCAATTTCAAAATATAGACACTCTGCTAAAAATTCCTGCTAAAATTTGTTTGCAGGTACCAAATAGCAGCAAACTAACAAGGTGTGTGAAGCAGCAGAGCAGTGAGATATTTCTAAAGCCCTGCATGCTGCTTTAAAACCTGACGGTTTGGTGACATCCAGATGATATTTAGCAGACAGAAACTGCTTTTGAGAACAGTGATCTGTTCTGTAGACACTTCCCAAAAATTTCACAACTAATTAAAAAGTAACAGGGTAGTAACACATTGAATTAAATATTAAAATCCCGAAGTAGGAAAATACTTTTTTAAAGTGAAAAAAAACAGGGTGAACTGAAACCAAACAGTAAGAGACGTTCATGTGGTGAGCATGTCATGTTGTCATGGAAGAAATGAAAGTCTGTTCAGCAAAAAAAAAAAAAAAAAAAAAAGGAGAGAGAAAGGTGAAGGCAGCCAAAACAGTTCATAACCAAATTCATTTCTTGGAAAATCATAGAATATTAATACTCACAGATTAGGAAAATGGCTTCACGCCTTTAAAACCAACGACCTGTTTACTTCTCATGTCATCGCAGCAAAACCTAGATGGAAAAAGACCTGTTTATGATTGTCATTCCTTAAATTGGTGTAGTGTCATCAACCTCATCAACATAATTCAACAAATCCATCAGACTCATCAAGGTTAAAATACCCTGCCTGGCCAAAAAGTCACCGTTTGGATTTAAATAAGCAAATACTGACGAGTGCAAGATTGGATCTTTATGACAACGCCAAGATTCATTGGGCTGAAATTGTGAAAGATCAGGGAGCACGAGGAGTCATTTTTTTACCAAGAGTCGCAACCCTACTGAAAGTCTGTGGGAGTCTTATAGTCGACTTTAAAGAAGGATTTGAGCCTCCAATTGTCAATACAAGATCTCGACCAAAAATTAATGCAACTCTTGATGGAAATAAATGTTGTAATGTTGCATAAGGTTGACAAAACATGTCATGACAAATGCACAGTCCAATTAGATATTACAATGTGCATTTTTTTTTATGTTTATTTATTTATATTTGTATTCGTTTATATTTTTTAACCAGACAGTGTATGACATAATGAACCTGTTAAAAAATAACAAATAAAACACTGCAGTGTAAAACGGTAAAGCAGGATTGTGATAACAGTGAAGAGAAGAAATGTCAAAGAACACACATACAACAAAACATATGAGATAAATTATTTGAGATTAAAACTGTTTCATACTGTAGAGCTCATAAAACGCCTTTAACACTAAACCTAACCTCACACTCCCTGGTCTGACATCCCTCATACGATATGCAGAAATGACTGGAGGTTTATAATACATGCATCAAATTTTATAGACCATCCGTGGTCAAATCTTAGTATAAAACCAGACAAAATCCTGTTAGTTTGAATTTGTGTGTGTGGGTCAACACACTTAACAGTGTTGCAGCGAAGTGAAACCTGGTAAAGTCACTTCTCTTAACCCTTATTAAGAATCTGATCAATCCAAAGAGTTTCAAACCACAGTCTGTAAGCATATGATTCATAATTGGCTCTTTTTGATTTCAAATTGATTCCAAATTAATTATTTTATTTGTAATCTTGCTTTAAACTCCAAATGTTTGGCATTTTGAATGAAGGACTATGAAACTGAATCCATTGCTCACTGCATCATCAATGACATGTTGATGCAACTAACAAAAAAAAAAAGTGTATGGGATGTAGGACAGTTTGTGTGAATACGTATCATTATATATGTATCCCACAACAATCTGAAGCAGTATGAGGTTCTAAAGATGGTACACGAGGGGAACAGGTTTCTGTTGTGTCTGAGGAAGTGTGTTTTGAGTAAACAGATACCGCCGAATATGGACCACAAGAGTTCTGCTATTTACCAGACGCTATACACAAAAACAAAAGAAAAACAATTATTTACATGAATTAAGAAAAAAAGAAGCCTCTATATAACTGTTTGACAAATGTTTGAAGACCAATACAAGCTGAGCTTGATGCACAGTAAGTAGATACATTTACATGCGCCCAAATAATCTGTTTGTATCTGGATTGATTTTCATTTTCAATCAGACTGAAACACCTTAGTGTAAACACATCAGTCAATCCAACTGAGCTCAATACGAATTAAATTTTGATAAATGGCCAAAAAAAAAAAAGCTTGAAAACGCCTAAACTATTTGAGTCAAAACAGCTTGCAGGGATGCACAAGTTTACATATGTTTTACTTCTTACAAATGTGCATGTGTTAATTTATGTCTGACGTCAGATTGCAAAATGTTAGGTCATGTGCATGCCATAAAAATGTGTAACTCATAACTGTCATTTAAGAATGCAAAAACTGCAACAGATAATTATGCAAATCGACTTCAAATTAACTCAATGGGTTGTTTTGGGAGTGAAAAATTATGTGTTCTCATTTATAACCCATGTGTTCTCTCTTTTGGGTTATTCTGAAGCTTGCGTTCTGTCAACATTTAGCATTTTCAAATGCCGTTGTTTCCCTGACTGTGTGCAGACCAGTCTACAAATGATAGGTCAGTAGCTCTGAACTTTTGTGGGGTTGAATTGGCAGTATCTTTCATTCCACAGGTATCATTGTGTTATTCAGAGGATATTATTTAGGATCTCATCTTAACCTTTCACGAGCTGCATTTAACCTGACAAGAGTCAACATCACATCCAATGGAAGAAGGTTTGCGGTGCACTGAGTCTCTATGGAGATGCAGAAAGAGGTTGTGGGAAAGTGGATGTGAAACACCTGGTAAATCAGGTTGACCAGCACAAACACGGATTTGTAGTTTCACATTTACATGCTTTACCGTTAGTGAGTATTACTGATCACACAAAAGTTGTTCCGTAAAATGAGTATTTTTTGTTTAAATCGGTTAACAATGACATGAGGCTAGGTTGATATTCTGCAGATCGAACTGATGAAACAATCATTTGTAAAGCAATATTTTGGTCAGCTATTCCTTGTGAGGATGCCATAATTAAGCGAAACAGGCTCAATGGAAACATGCCTTTACCAACATTTTTTTCAAAATCCCAAACGTCAAGCTAAAATAAACACCAGTGACAGTAAAACACCAACCCCTTTCATTCCTTTTAACACAAATTTTGACAACACCAGCAGATTAACATTTAATAAAGGTTTATTTACAGTCATTTCTTGCTAAATACTAGGTTATGACCTTAAAACACAGTGTATGATTTATCAGCTAGCCTTTTCATATTTTCATGTTTGCATCACACAACCATATTCATGTGTTTGGCTTCCTTTTTATGTAGTAAAAATGCTCGGAAACTCACCTGATACAGTACAGTTTATGTGAAACGCGAGTCACGATAAATTAGCTCAACGACATGAAATGGCATGGTAGCTTTCGTAATTGGTGCAGGTTTTGCTTTTGTTATCGGTTAGTTTTAGTCTGGCGCGTTAATTTCAAACACGGTTCAGATTTTATCTTCTATCGTAACTCATTTTATTTCTGAACTGCTGCAATAGGCTACTTAAAGGAGAAGTCCACTTCCAAAACAAAGATTTACAGATAATGTACTCACCCCCTTGTCATCCAAGATGTTCATGTCTTTCTTTCTTCAGTCGTAAAGAAATTATGTTTTTTGAAGAAAACATTTCAGCATTTTTCTCCATATAATGGACTGATATGGTGCCCCGATGTGGTTGTAAACGATCCCAGCCGAGGAAGAAGGGTGTTATCTGGTGAAACGATCGGTTATTTTCATTAAAAAACTACAATTTAAATACTTTTTAATCTAAAATGCACGTCTTGTCTTGTTCTCCCTGAACTCTGTGTATTCTGACTCGAGACAGTTAGGGTATGTCGAAAAACTGATCCCATTTTCTCCCTCGACTTCAAAAATCATTTCAAAATCATCCTACATCGCTGCAGAAGTTCCGACACTGTCTTTGCAAAGTGAACATGCAAAGAAGATCAAACACTCCTAACAAAAAAGGTAAAACAGCGATATAGGACGATTTTGAAGTTGAGGGAGAATGGTGGGATTTTTCTGACATACCCTCCCTGGTGAAAAAAACAGCATATGCTGGTAGGTATGTTTGATGCTTGGATGCTGGTTAGGTATGTTTTGATGCTGGTTTAAGCTGGTCCTTAGCTGGTTTATGCTGGTCCTTTGCTGGTTTATGCTGGTCATGTTGCTGGTCAAGGACCAGCATAAACCAGCAAAGGACCAGCATGAACCAGCATCAAAACATACCTACCAGCATATGCTGTTTTTTTCACCAGGGCTAACTGTCATGAATCGGAAAAAACAGTTCAGGCAGAGCGAGACAAGATGAGCATTTGACATTAAAAAGTATATAAATTGTATTATTTTTATGAAAATAACCGATCGTTACGCTAGATGAGACCCTTCTTTTGGCTGGGATCGTTTACAACCGCATTTGGGATCGCATTTAAACTGGAGGTTCAAAATCGGGGCACCATATCAGTCCATTATATGGATTGGATGACAAGGGGGTGAGTGCATTATCTGTGAATCTTTGTTTTAGAAGTGGACTTCTCCTTTAAAACAACCACCTTAATAAAACGCTGCCATATTTACCTCATTCTGTATAGAAAAAAATAAATAAAAAAAAAACAAATGAGCACGCTTTTAGTGCCAGCCACTGGTCATTTTACTTTGAAAGAGCCGCCAAAGACTTGGCCAAAGGTGCAATTTTTCAGAAATGTCGTCCCAGTCACATTTCCTCGATAGCCTGGTTTGCGCCTAGTGGTGTTTGCTAAAGCAATCATTTACTATTGCTGGTATTTAAGGTTGGAGGTTTGTTCGAATTTCTAACGATAATTAAACATGTATGCATAATTCATTGTAGACATTCAAATAACACCTCAAATTATGAAAACTAAGGAAGTATATTTGTGACCCTGGACTACAAAACCAGTTCTTAAGTAGCACAGGTATATTTGTAGCAATGGCCAAAAATACATTGTCAAAATGATATTTTTCTTTTATGCCAAAAATCATTTGGATACTAAGTAAAGAACATGTTCCATGAAGATATTTTGTAAGTTTTCTACCGTAAATATATCAAAACTTAATTTTTGATTAGTAAAATGCTTTGCCAAGAACTTAATTTGGACAACTTTAAAGGCAATTTTCCCAATATTTAGATTTTGTTTGTTTGTTTGTTTGTTTTGCACCCTCAGATTTCAGATTTCCAAATAGTTGTATCTCTGCCAAATATCGTTCTAACAAACCATACCTCAAAGGAAAGCTTATTTATTCAGCTTTAAGATTTCAAAAAATTGACCCTTATGACTGGTTTTGTTGTCCAGGGTCACATTTAGATGGCTAAATTATTTCCAAACACACTAAGAGCTTGAATCATATGTATTTAAATCTACCTTTTATATATACATTTTGACTAGTATGCAGCAGCACACATTGAATGACTGGAAACAGAGATCTGCTACAGCACAATTGTAAAATGTGATCTGACCTTTTTAGTTTATGCAAATGAGCAGTGACTCAGTGCAACAACTATAAATGGGAGTGATGATGTATTATACTTAGAAAAAAATATTCTTTGCAAAATATATATTTTAGCAACAATTAATGTACTGTCAAAATACATTAAAATAATTTGCTGTAATGCATTTCATTTGTGATCAGCCCACCAATAACATTAGAGTATCCAGCTCAGCATTCTCACAGTTCTCTACATATTTAGCAACATTCCCCCCAAAATATATATATACAAACCTGTGTAAATATCAGACAATTTATCTGAATATTGCTGAAATGTTTGGTCTTAAAAAACAACAAAAATGACAATACTGTTATTTGCGTTCTTCTGAGGAACATGAAAGAGGAAAATTTGAGAAATGTTTCAGAGTCCCTTTTTACAAATTTGTTTATATACCACACACGGACAGAAAAGTCTCCTTACAGTTTTCTGCCAAAATAAAACTTGAATATTTAACATTTGAAAGTGAAGAATTTAACACTTACTAGGATTGTGAGTTATTGCATAAAATAAGTCCTGTTATAGCCTTGATAGAAATTTATTTTGAAAAACCTATTTTGCCTCTCGTTTGTATTTCTGACTCTTGAGATTGACATGCATGCTAAGATTAAACATTAGGAGAGTATAAGAGGACTTACCATCGAGAACGCCTGCTTGTATCTTTGCGGTATTTGGGGACGTCCCAGGTGAATTATGGAATTAGTGAGAATTTGTCAAGAACAAAATCAGCAACAGTTATGATAGGGTTAATCCCTGATATTTAACAATATGCCTTTTTTAACCTACTCATGGGAGTGTAGCCTTAAACTCAACCCCCTTTACTTCTAGATACTTGTATCTCATTTTTGAAGACTTTCTTCTGAGAAAGACTAAGAAGTTGGGGGAATTATATTTTGTAGTGCTGTGAAAGTTTCTGTGAAATGCTTTGTTTCGATTATTTGCTAATACGGGCTGCGGACGTGGCTTCATTAAGTGAGTGGGTTGATGATGCAGACGTAAAGAGCGATCACGAGTGCCGTCTCTAGTGGAACCATTCAGATCAGTCAAGCCTGACAGAGGCAGATAAAACGAGGATTCCCCCTCTGCCCTTTAACATCCTCTGAGCCAATGACATTTATACTTCCCAGACATGTGAGATTAAACACTTTTGGTTTAGATAGAAGATTCAGGGCGTTAACATTCAAGACTTCTCTAAATTATTTTCATCATTTATTCATACAGAATTGGTTGGGTTTAAAAGAAAGAAAGAAAGAAAGAAAGAAAGAAAGAAAGAAAGAAAGGTCAAGTCTCTATTTGGTTGAAATTATCTGGTTGATAAAAGAAAAGTCTCTATTTGGTTGAGAAATAAGAGGGAAATTTTAAAATAAATAAATAAATAAATACAAAGGAAAATTCTTTCAAAGGAAAGCAAATTATTACATTTTGGTAAAAGATTATGAAGACTGTGTGCGTGTGTACACATTTCATGCAGTAAAACATATTGTTTTATGCAATTCTGTACAATTTCATTTGTATGAAAACATACAATTTGTATGAAAAATATAAGTATGACGTTCCACCAAAAAGAAAAACGAAAAAAGAAATGAAATGTAGAAAATGTACTTGTAATTTTCTGCCAGTACATCTTCCAATTAATTTTACAGACATTTCCAGACATTAATTTTACAATCATAAAACGCAATGCAATTAAGTGCAAAATTCAAAATACAGGTAAAATACCTGCAAAAATACAAGTACATTGTGTCATTTTTACATATTTTTTTTTCAGTGCATCCCTAAACCTACCCAGAGAGCCGATTGCACGAATTCATTACGAACTGTGGTGAAACTGTGTTGATCATTCATAATAAGGTGATGAGTGTAGCCTATATTAAGAAAGTAAACTGGATCAGTTTCAACTTTAATACAGCAATTATTGCTATATTGTAATGTGAACGGTTAGACATTTGTACAGAACATGTTTTATATTTTAGAAACAAACAATTGAGAGCATTAGCAAACGCTGTTAAGGGACACAACAGGAAGGTGCAGACAAATTTGTACGTTCGTGTAGTAATCCAGCAGAACAGATATCTGTAAATGTGCACTAGCTCCCCCAGTCAGATCCTCCGCCCCGCCTGCAGCCCCCCACCCGCTTCTCTTCGTCTCATTGTTTTTCTTGTGGGCTAGTCTTCCTGTGCACCTGTGAATCGAGCTTCCTGTGTCTTTCTCTCTGCACTCATACTGTCCCCTAAAACCACTCTGCTCTCGCTCAAGCGTAACTAAAAGCCAACAAGTAGTGTAAGACACAGACAGCAGCACAGCACGTATATACGCCTGCAATATCATGGTTTTGTCAAGTGTGACCTGCATAATTTAGCTGATGAAAATTTATTTTCTGACACAAAATGCTGTAATGCTTTAATGCATTTAATGCATGCACACAGACAAACAAAAGCCAGTTACATTTTATCAACTGAAACAAAAAACTGTGCAAACAAAAAACTGCAAAAGTTTAGTGCACGAAATGCATTTCATGATCCACTTTTGTGAATGAAGAAAGCATCATATTTATTGATGGAATTAATACAGCGTTCACAAAATGCATTTCTGTTATCCACAAAAATGAAACCATTCACCATTATGTCCATGAAATGGAATGAATCATTTTGTGCAAAAAAACAAAAACAAAAAAAAAAACAAAAATAAAATCAGTTTACGGTTTAGAAGTTTGTGCACAAAATATATGATGACTTTAAATTTTAGCCAACAAAATGCAATTGTTTTTGTATTTCTGTGTATATTTAAGTGTAACAGCATGTTTTGTTTTGGTAGAAAATTAACTGCGTCCATGAACTTAAGCAGGTCACTATGTCGCTATCAAAACATTACTCAAGAGTGTGTGCCCAAATGCATATTTAGCCAATCATGGTCGCAAGTCGTTACCAACGTAGTTCAAAAATTTGGTGTTTGTGGAATCCACGGTTCCATTACAGAATTCCAAACAGCATCACACATTTGTGTGGTTTGAACTACAGCGCCAGTCCTGTGGCCAGAAGCAGTACGACATGTGGACTTAAATGGATGATGCACTCGAACAAAAAAGCAAGCTAACGTATTTCAATCTATAGCCTATCCTTCACTCCATACATATACAAATTCCATTCTACTAGAGTTAAAGCAGTTAAAAAAGTTAAAAAAAAAAAAAACAATCTGCCGCGTTTTTTCAACGGTTCTATTGCGGGGAAATCCCGGAGTAACGTCAAACCCGCGAAATAACAAGAAACAAAAATAGTTATTTCGTTATTTACAGCAATAATGTGGCATTATTTGATGTCGAACTTATTATGTAGCATCACGTTATCACTTACTTATGTCATTAACAACAGTTCTAACCAACGTTTTCCTCATGGCTGAAATTCACTAATGCATCGTTGGTAGCATTTGTGGTAGCAAAGCAGCAAGTGACGTTCTTCTGAAACACTCCGCTGTTTGTTTGAGCAGAGATGGTCTTATCACAGGGAGATAAGAAGGTCTGTATTACTTACCACTGGAGAAAGCATGGTCAACTTGGATCACGTGTGCCTTGATAACCAATCATATTACAGCCTTAATGTCAGTCAGAGTTGTGCTACTGTCAATTTTCATTTACGGATACTACAGAAATGAATAAGAGGTCCCATAAACTAAATCCTACTTGTTGCAAAAAGTCTGTGACTTCTGTTAGAAAAAAGGCTTTTTTTCCAATGTAAACTCTTAAAATAGCTAAATCCAAAACTAGGGCTGCCCTTTAATTAAAGATTTTTCTGATGGACTAGTAGTCCTTCATTTTTAAACATTAGTCGACTATTAGTCGCACGTTCATTAATAAACCATATAAATCATAATAATGAGCCTTTAATTGCCTACATAGCCTAATAAGCGCTCAAGTGCACACATTAAGCTTGCCACAGTGCACCAGCAGATATAGTAATTATGAATGTCAGGGGAAAACAGCAAGAAGACTGTATTGAAATAAACTAGTGCTTTCTTTGTTTTCAGCTTAAGAGATGAAGTCGACGACACTGACTCGTCATCTCTGCAGTAGTGATGTGCCTGTGTGCATGTTTCATACGGATTACATAATCTAGAAATACTTGTTTTCTATTTGTATTGGTTCATTTGAAAGATATATTGATATATTTTTCATGTCGTTAAGACAAGTATACACAGAGTTTTGAAGTTTCGCACTTAAGTTCACAGAGACAGAGACGCCAGAAAGCGCGTCCTGTTTGCTTTCATTATTGTACAAAAGCACAAAGTTTTGTTGTTATTCTAAGTGCACACAAATAAACAAAGAGTTTTGTAGAATCGAAAGATGTATTATTTTTATCTGTATGAGTAAAAATGACAGAGTATTTTAAGAGCAAGTGACAGCACTGGTGTCTTCATCTGTAATGCAGTAAGCACACGGCCCACGTTTTTCTAGGTTAACATTAGACTGAGCGGCCATGTAAAGTTGCCACTACATACATTTTTTAGATGAAAAGCCATTTTTGAGGTTGATGAATGATAGATGAGCGTTTGGATGTCCTTTGGATGTACTATATTACCACATAGACCAGGCGTTAACAATCTGTCCGTCACGGATTGCGTTGTTTCGCCACTTCCTGTGGATTTTTTTGGGCTAATAAAATTTTGGTCGACCAAGTCTCTTCTCAACGACTAACGGTTAGTTGCCTATTGGGGGGCAGCCCTATCCAAAACTACTGTTTAATGGCAAACAAACTGAAGATTAGTTGATAGGCTCTCGATTCATTAAATGATAGGCTGTTTCCTCACAAAGGCTGTTTATTTAGCGTAGTGAAACCTCTACTCCATTGACATGCATTAAAAAAAACGACCTCTAGTTTTCTTGCTCTTCATACCACCAAAGTGGCAGTGTTAGCATTAGCCGTTATGCTTTTTTGGCTAAAGGTTGCAGGTTTGCCTTCCAGTGGCTTTGGTTTGAGCACCTTGATCTTAACAACGACTCAACCAATGGCGTGCGTCTGGGGGCAGGACCATTTTCTTGACTGGCCAATGGCAGTGTTTGGGAAAATGGTTTGAAAACAGTTATTTTGGCCTTCTCTTTGGTGCTATTGATGGAGCCAGAATGACTTGTTGGTGTAACCCAATTAACTCAAGTTGATTTAGTCATATTCCTGAATTAGTCCATTCAGATATGAAATGCATACAGTAAGTGAACTCAAAGATAAAAGTGCAAAGTTCTAAAAGCTATGCAGAAGCAAACAACATACAGGACAAAACCAGGATAATAAGAAAAATATCTTTATTTGACTTTAAAAAATGTCCAGATTTGAAATAAAATAGACAAAACAACACAAAATACAATAAAAACAGTTCTGAGACAGAGGGAAACAAGAAATTTGAAAAGGTCTTTCTCTTCATGCCTCTTTCATTCACACATCTGACGTCAACACAGTTTTGTGGGCTCTGGTGCGTTCCCATCAGCATTCAACACGTGAACACACACAAGCGCGCACACACACACACACACACACACACACACACACACACACTTGCACAAAGAGGGGAAAAGCAGATTTTGTCATGATTACATTTGCAACTTAGAACTTAGATCTTTACTTGTAGGCAGATAACAATCCCACACACACACACACACACACACACTCAACCACAAACTGTTTCTTAGTATTTAGCATTATATAACTTCTTGTCAGATGTCATTCAGAGAAATAATTACTTTGATTACATTCAAGATATCTATACAGCTATACAGTACATTCGGCTGTGCATATAGAAACCTACATGCATGCATTATAAATACAAACGTGGTGCCGAGTTAAAAACAATGAGAAAAATAGAGGATTGTGTTAGAAAAGCAAAGCATTACAGACCGGCAATAGAAAACCTATGCGACTATACATCAACTTATCAAAAATATTTGACCCACTAACAAACAATTACTATATTTGATCAGAAAAATAGTTCGATTGTAGTTTTATTTTTGGTTAGCTTCTTTCTGAAATGTTCATATGAAACAAGTCCAAAAATCTGAGTCCACTTCTGCTTTCCATTATTTGTCACTACAAATGACTTTATCAGCACAATTTGAGTGAAATGAACTTAATTAGACAATGTTTTTTATCATGTGGTTTGACTTTTGAACTTGATGAGACATGATTTACCTGAAACATTGAACAATTTTATACAAAACGACTGCATCCAATACTGTATGGTGTCCGAAGAGCTGGATTTTCATGTTTGTAGCTTTCGGGATGTGAAAGTGGGCACTTGGTTGGAAAATCACAATACCATTTCAAGTCTTCATTGTGTCAATGATCCTCCATTTGCTTTCATTAGTCTCCTCTGTCTGTGTGAGCACCTGGGCTTTGGAGTATCTCAGCTGGTTTCATGTGGAGGCTGTTACTCCTGCAAGTGCTGGATGCTTCTCTGATACTCCTCTACAGGTAAAGCTCCTTGACTCTGGAGCTCGTAGCCGCGCAAGTAGTGACCGTTGGTCTGGCCCGCAAAATACAGGAGCTGCCGGGCAAACATGGGCTCCACCTGTGAAACCAGACAAACGTGATGAGACGCGCCGTCGTTTAACTCACATTTCCCTAAAATTTTAGTACTGGATTGTTGCATTTACTGAATTCATGCTAGCACTTTAAATGTTATATTCCATGAAATCAATCATGGTATATCAAACTGCGGAGAGGCTGATTTTACCTGAGCTGTGATCATTTTGCTCTGCCGTTGAGGGTCTGGAAACTCGTCTCCGAAACACAGCACCACCTGAGAACGCGGCATGGGACGGCCGTGGTGAATGAAGCCCTGCAATTCTACAGTGACAAAAACAACACATAATAATTAACAATAAATAATAAGATAGCATTTCAAAAATGTTCACCCCAAATCACAATTATCAAATTTATTCTTTTTTTTTTCTCATTTTGCATCAATGACCATTATTAATATTTTTTTTTTTCAAATATGACCCTGGACGACAAAACCAGTCACAAGTAGGACTAGTATATTTGTAGCAATAGCCTAAAATACATTGGATGGGTCAAAATTATCGATTTTTCTTTTTATGCCAAAAATCATGTTCCATGAAGATATTTTATAAATTCCCTACCGTAAATATATCAAAACATAATTTTTGATTGGTAATATGCATTGCTAAGAACTTCATTTGAACAACTTTAAAGGCGATTTTCTCAATATTTATATTTTTTTGCACCCTCAGATTCCAGATTTTCAAATAGTTGTATCTCGGCCAAATATTGTCTTATCCTAACAAACGTCATTTTCTGTACATCAATTTATTCAGCTTTCAGATGAAATCTCAATTTAAATTAGGTTTTTGTGGTCCAGGGTCACAAATAAGACTTTTTCTGCCAACATTTCAATGCAAATTCTTACTTTTTGTAATCATTTATCAATAGATCTCAATATATTTTTGCTATGATATTTGTATTTAGTATAAATTCAGCATAAATAAAATCAAGTACACCTATAACAATCGAGAATTTGCATTAAATGCAATGCATTTAAATAATTTAATTTAAATGATAATTGTTTGACTGCATTTGTGTTTGATGTGATTTTGATACTAGTATTGGCAGATTTTAACGTGATGAATAACTGGTACAAAAGTGTTTCAAACTGCTGATGGGTTTCTTTATGGCCATGACTGTTCCCATCAAAGACAAAAAAACTCCTGATGAGCAATAATGTGAACACAAGACCCCTCATAGACTGATGACTAGCAGAGAGCTGAAATGCAAATGAACTTTAGCAGGTGCAGACGGACGGGGTCTGCGTTCATGTGTGCGATCTGACGCTTAGGAGCTCAATGGAAAATCCCAGGGTGTCAAACACAAGTAAACGTGTGACATTAGAGACATAAAGCCAGTCATGACTTGTGGCGAACCACACACACAACTTAATGAACATGCTTTCATGTGCTCACAGGTTAAATGACAGGCCTTTCCCTGAATAAACAAAAGACCAAACACCTCTCCAGTGGATCTGCAGGTAAACAAACTGCTCTGAAGGAGAGAGCCATGATAGATTATCAAGTGAATCAAATCAAAGAGAGCGTGAATCATTTGTACAATAGTTCCTGATGAAACGGTTGCATTAAACTGACTGTGGTAAGAACAATTTTATGAACAATTTACATAGATAAACCATGTGGTTCATGCATGAATCCCAATGGTTTTATGAAGGATTTACACTGGAATTTATTTTATAAATGAGTCTTAATGTATGGAAGCATCTTAAAGCCAAACTATCACACAAGGTTAATTTAACCCATAAGGCAAAAAAGAATAAATAGCCAAAATATATTTCAAATATATGCTAAATGTACGTGAAGCTCAATGAAATATTTTCAAAACTGAAAATATATTTAGCTTTAACCATATATATATTTAAAAATTTCACAGGCAAGAAAATCTTTCCAATCTTATAGTAATCTACGTTTAGATTAAACGTAAATGAGGGTGTGACAGATTTATAATCAATTAATAATGTTAAATTGTTTTTAAAACTGTAATTTTTTTGAACATTTTAGTGTTTTTTCCTTGCTGAATTTTATTCATATGTCAGAAACAACAAATGAAAATTTTCTTCAGATGAGACATATTAATGTATTTTCTTGGACTGAAATATATGAAGGGAAAATATATTTTTAAATGCTTAAAAATATACTTATATTTTTTTAAAATATTTTCAAAAATATATTGGTAGAAAATATATTTATATAAATATATTCAGAAACATAGGCCATTTTTTGTATATTTTGAAAAAAAATCTGAAAATATATTATTTGCTGTATGGGAACAACCCATGATTCTGTTCAAAAGATCTAATTAAGATGCCTTCTAATTGAAAGGTCTTCAATCCAGTGTTGGGGAAAGTTACTTTCAAAAGTAATGCATTACAATATTGTGTTACTGCCTAAAAAAGTAACCAATTCCATTAGGCAGAAGGAAAAGTAAATTCACGTCTGAACAGTAAAACACAGAAGAAGAAAGTTCAATACTCTTCAGCAATAAAAAAAAATGAAGCACAAATTTTAGTTTATCTAAAGTAATTTTTGCTTATTAGTATGACTGGATTTGACAATTGAAGCTCAGCAGCAAAGACACTGGTTAATAAAATGGGATTAAACGTATAAAGGATATTTGTGTTATTTAACATTTAATTCTTGCAGGTTTGCATCATATTCTGAGTTGCATTTCACTGTTCTTTATTCATTTTGAGGAATACTGAATGGCATTACTTAGTTGAAAAAGTAACTCAGTTATTTTCTTGTAAATTGAAAAGTAATCCATTACTTTACTAGTTACTTGAAAAAAGTAACCTGATTACATAACTCGCGTTACTTTAATGCGTTACCCCCAACACTGCTACAGTCTACACACAGAGCTTCACAATGAATTCAAAATGCACTTTCTAGTCACTAGTTGCAGTGAAATCTCTAACCTGAGAGGAACTGCTGCGTGTCCATCAGCTTGCAGGTCTGCTCTTTCTCCAGCTTGTTGGGTTTGTCTGCGTACGGCGCCAGCGGACCCTCCCAGTACACCCTCCCCTGGCACAGGCGCTTGGCGTACAGGCCGTCCGGCGCCAGCCACAGCAGGACGCCACGCTCCAGGATGTTGGGCAGCTTCTCGGCCCCGCGCCGCTGGGACTGAGGGTACGGGAAGGGAAAGAGCACGGGCTCGGCCCCGCCGTACAGCCGCTCCTCCGGGCACGGAGATGAAGGGGACGAAGGGGATCCCGGAGACGGAGAGGAGGAGATTCGACAGCCTTCAGGACTGCTGGTGGTCACTTCCTTCACGAGCGAATCGCGATAGTACAGGGAGACGTGCAGGCGACAGTCTGTGGATGAAAGAACATAAACACTGAATTTTAGAATAGAGTTTTACTTTTTTTTTTTTAAGCAGAACTAGATGACACTATATTAGGGTGTTTTAGGTGGTTTCTAGGTGGTTTCAATAGCGGTGTTGGGTATTTTACTCTAATTAATTACTACTTCAAAAGTGTAATTAGATTACTGTACTGACTGCTCTCTCTAAAAAGTACCGGATTACCCAATGGATTACTTTCTAAATCCCATGCCAGTTGAACAATACGTGGTGAGACATTAAGCTGCTCTTTTAATTCTTTCAATAAATAATATAAAATTGCATAAATTATTCTTGAAATGACCAAAGTATTTGAAGAGAAATTGTTACATTAAAATCATACACCTATTAATTTAACATTAGATGCAAAATTTTGATGTTAAATCCACTTTTTCATATAGAATTATTTTATAGTATTCCATGCAATTACACTAGAAGTAACTGATTAGAACTTTAGAAAAATCAAGAGTAATCCTTTACTTTACTTTTTCAGGGAAAAGTAATTAATTATTTACTAATGCATTACATCTAAAACTGCTCAATCGCAAAGCATCCATCCAACACAGACCTTGGAAATCTGCTTTTTTATCAACCGAATTGCATGCAAATGTTATATGCCAAAGTTTATAGCGACAGTCTGGGTCATTATAGTTAACTAAAACCATTCAAAACTTCTTTGTTACTTGAAATAAAATAAATGAACTGAAAAAAACTCTTATTTTATCTCAATCTAACTGACAAGGCAACATTTCTCATTTAATTTAGTTTAACTTAATGCAATAAGAAAAATAATCTGAATACACTAATTAAAAATTTAAAAATTACTAAAACAAACTGAAATGAAAATAAAAACGGGAAATCAAAAAATTAAATATTAATAACAATTATAATAGTATCTCAGTGATGCTAAAATGACACTGGCAGTCGTGTGTGAGTTGTGTTCATTTACCTGAAATGGCCATGGCTTCAGCGGATCTCATACTGGGGTCCATTGCCACTGGATGGGTTTCTGTAGGCGAATATGTGTAGAAGGAGCCAGATATTTGGTACCCTGGAAAGTGTATATGCATTAAAATTGATTATTTTAGTACAGCTGAAAATAAAGTTCCATTGAAATGAATAATACACTGTGACAAAGGTGTCAATCAAGGAAAATAATATGATTGGCTTTCCACTTCTATCATTGCGAGAGTCAGAATCGAGACCCAGACCACGACCGGACCTGCTAAAACCAGACCAGTTTCTAATCCGGAAACCCAGATGAAAACTGGCCAGTACAAGAACCAGGCTTTCCTTTTTAATTAACTGATTTTTGCTACATTCATTTTAACTCATTTTTGTGGTGGTTATGTAGACCTTCAGCAACAAAATGAAAGTCTAACTTACTGTGATGGTGATTTAGATTTTGAATTGATTAATTTAGCACAATTAGCCCCAAAATAAACAATGAGCAAGACCCAGATCTGGACAAAGACTATATTTTGAGGCCTACAGCTTGCGTCAACTTCAGCTTGTCTAAAGACCAAGAACCCAAGACTCCAATGAATTTAAGTTTCACTATTCACTAATGACCAATATATATTTTACTTCAATTTAGCAAAAGCTAATAAAGGGACTAAATGTCAGCAAAACAAAATATGGTCTGTGTAGCAAACTCATTGGTACCGGTTTACAGAGTGAGAAGTGCCAATAATAAACAAGCATTAATACAGGCTGTATCATAAATTCAGGATTTCCTCTTTCTGTTTAAAGTTGGCTAATGTTGCTTGGCTTTGATAAACACTCTTCTCAATCATTACAGGAACAAGTGAGAGCATCTTGCACCAAGAATAGCTTTAGCCTCTTTTAAATGAATACGCTAAATACGCTACACAACATTTAAATATGACCTGCAATCATTTTGGGTTACTTCAGATCAGTGTTTGCATTAAGCATTACAAGTAAGGCGAGTTATGTAATCAGACTACTTTTTTTTGAGTAACTAACAAAGTAACACATAGTTTTAAATTTAAACGAAAGTTAAAATTTACTTTTTCAAACAAGTAATGTAAGTTACTTTGTTTTTCCATTTATTGACTGAGCTCTCCTCTCTTGGGAGTAAGTTTAGAGACACTTCCTTCACACTGAGGCTTAATAAGTTCACGCTTCTGGTGTGAAAGACCCTTTGCAGTTGTCAAAAATATAGCTTTTGGGTTTTTATTTATTATTAAACAAATGAGTAAGCCCAGCCCAGGTGACAAAATGTAACACAAACGTAACATAACGCATTACTTTCCATAAAAAGGTAACACAGTTGTGACGCAGTATTTTAATGCATTACTTTTTAAAGTAACTTTCTGCAGTTGTTTGCCAAATGTGGGGAAATAACATTAATTTAATGTCGTCCATTATTCGAGAAGCTTGAAGTAGGTACCGTTGTCACAGGGCGACGAGTGCCAGGGTAAGGAGCGCGTCGGTGGATACGGACACTGTCCGTACGGTAGGTCCGCGTGAGGAGCCTGAGGATGAGGCTGATCGCCGCTGTATTCCCTCCAATCGCGTCTCTCCTGGGGCAGCATGTATCCCGGCATCTGCAGACAGACAACGGAGGGGTTTCTGAGACTGAACGTGATCACCTGACATTCCAGAGAAGAAGAACAGCACTGCTGCTCACCACCGTGGGATGCCAGTATGCTGAAGCGCCCATTAGAGTTCTTAAATAGCTAACCAACACGATTCAGTTGGTTAACCAGCTTAACCAGCTGTTTTATATGACTGTGCTGGTTTACCAGCTAGACCAGCTTTAACCAGACTGAACCAGCTGATCTTTTCAGCACGGTTGATTGGGAACTTTTAGTGAAGTTAACTAAAACTAGAACTAAAATTAAATTTATACAGAAAAAAGACTTTTATTAAAGTAATAGAATAAAATAAACTTTTACCTCAGCTGGTTGGTAAGGCAAAATTTTTTTCCGTTTTGTTTAACTTGATGCGCTTAAAGTAGAAGTTCACTTCCAGAACAAAAATGTACAGATAATTTACTCACCCCGTTGTCATCCAAGACGTTCATGTCTTTCTTTCTTCAGTCGTAAAGAAATTATGTTTTTTAAAGAAAACATTTCAGGGTTTCTCTCCATATAGTGGACTTCGATGGTGGCCGCGAGTTTGAACTTCCAAAACGCAGATTAAACGCATCTTCAAAGGGCTCTAAACGATCCCAGCCGAGGGAGAAGGGTCTTATCCAGCGGAACGAACGGTTATTTTCTAAAGAAAATTACAATTTCTATACTTTTTAACCTCAGATGCTCACCTTGTCTAGCTCTGCGTGTATTTCGGTTAACAACAGTTAGGGTATGTTGAAAAACTCCCATCTCATATTTTTCTCCAACTAAAAAAAAAATCGCCCTGCATCGCTGTTTTACCTTTTTTTTGTAAAGGGCGTTTGATCTCATTCACTTTGTAAACACTCGGTCAGTGCTTCTGCAGCCATGTAGGGCAATTTTAAAGGAGAAAATGAGATGAGTTTTTCGACATACCCTAACTGTCTTGAACCGGAGTACACCGGAGTTCACGCAGAGCTAGACAAGACGAGAATTTGAGGTTAAAAAGTAAAAAATACCCTTCTTCCTCTGTGGGGATCGTTTAGAGCCATTTTAAGCTGCATTTAAACTCCATTTTGGAAGTTCAAACTCGTGAGCACCATAGAAGTCCAGTATATGTCCACTATTTTCCTCAAAAAACATAATTTCTTTACAACTGAAGAAAGAAAGACATGAACATCTTGGATGACAAGGGGGTAAGTAAATAATCTGTAAATTTTACTTCTAGAAGTGAACTACTCCTTTAAATAACTAAAACTAAAACTGAAATAAAAAACATTTAGGGGAAAAAAAAAACACTAATAAAATGATAAAAATGCAATGAAATGACTAAGATTTTAACTAAAATAAATCAAAACAGAAAATATAAAAACAAGAATAATCACAATTAATAAAAAAACCTAGTTGTAATTATGTGTGTGTGTGTGTTTGTGTGGATACATGATGCACTAAATATATAACTTGCTTAATTTGATGTACTTTACAAAATAATCAAAATTAGAAAAAAAGAATAAAACAATATTGGCTTATATTTAAAATAAAAAATGACAAAACACACAACAATATTACATAAACTTCATCCAAAATAAAAATGAACACAGAAAATATAAAAATAAAAACTATAAAAGTATCTTGATACTACAGTAACACTGTTTCACACTGAAAGCATCTGCTAGGAACAAGCAGTAAATGTGCTAGATATAGATGCAGTGAATTGAATTGAACACTGAATACAAAGAAAAACTATTCACATAAGACGCTTCCCACGGAAATAAAAAATATATATTTTAAATGTATTAAAATAATAATAAATTGTGACACTGTGAAGGTAACACGTCTCACCTGAGGCTGTAGAGGAGGATATGGAGAATGCATTGGATAACTAATAGCAGTTACGTGCGGCGTGCTTTCATCCATACTGCTGGACTTAGAGCCTAAAATACAAATATATATATAAATATATATTCATATCATTGATATACATGTATAACTGCACAAGAATATTTTTGAAAATCTGCCTGCAAAACATGCCAAAAAAAAAAAAAAAAAACATTTAGCTTGTTGTAGCTATTGCCAATACCTGATAATTGTATCTGACTTTTCTCTTGGCGAGAACAGATTTCGATAAGCTGCTAAAGCGCAAACCTGATTTAATGAGAAAACATAACTATTCTGAGAGTTGGCGATTTTACATAATTTTATACTATTTAAACTATTGAACATACTATTTGTAGAAAAAAAGCAAGTCCAAAGGGTCGAAACCTAAACCTAATCCTCAGCAAACTGTACGAAAACATATGAATAAGATTCGCCACCAATTCGCCAAGGCGTAAAATAGTTACAAACTGCCATGCGAGAGCCGGTGACTTTACGAATGCACTTTTCCTTTTTTTGCTGATGTATTTATTTTGTTAAAAGAAGCTGAGGTTGGACACATTGAACAGTTCGTCACTTTTTGTAAATAGCTAAAAAAAAAAAAAAGGTTATGCCACAGTCACGGTTAGCCAGTTGCTATTGCTATCAGAGCGAGGGACATTTTCATTCTTAAGAGCATGTGATTTTGGTCAAAAGTCAGTCCAAGGTGAGAAATCAATATTTTTAGTCCATTTTCTGTGCATTTTAAATTGCACATCTGGTCAAAAGTAAAAGACACCGTCTATTAAAATGCACTCACTTGTTCACTTACAGCTTAAATCTTGCTTCCACTTCGCAGGTGGTTCACAAGCACTAAGAATAGCAACTATATTAAGGTGTGAAACTACTATTTATGTCACTTTTTATGAAATGACTGACATTCTGCACTGTTGAGCGCTTCAGGGTCAAACCAGAGGTCTTCACGGCCTTGGCCCAGCATCTCCAAGCACAAGCTCGTATTATGCAAGGTCTGATGGGTGATTTGTGTCGCTTTAGTGCTGTGCACTTGGTAACCGAAGCTCTCTATAAAAAGCTTGAGGGATTTTAGCACATGCAGTGGCTTCCTCTTAGCTTCCTGCTACACATACTGAGGGCAAGTAGCAATATTTAATGTGAATGCATAGCATGCCTCCAGCTTTGTGTAGCAAATTAGCTGTGTTCACAGCTCTTTTGTGAGCTTACTTTTCAGTAAAAGCTGGAAAGATGCAATGCATCAAACCTAGAGCAAAAAGTGCACCCTTTAAAGGTGTGACTTCCTATTAAATGTATATTTGTGGATTAGAAGGCCACCAATGCACAGCTCCAACAGACCTTCTGTTGATGCATGGTGTAATATACTTAAATGCATTTCAGTCTTTGCTGTGTTATCCAAAAATGGAAGTTACCTCTCTTCGCTCCTTCTGGTATTATCCTGTAGACCTTGTAAGGATCTGAAATGTCCAGCTGGCTTCTCTCCACCAGTTCATCAAAGTCATTGCTTTTGTTCAGGGCACAGCGGAGCCTCGTCTTCCAAGTTGGAGGGTCTGGTTTGTCCACGCCTTCTCTGTACTTGCCTTTGAACAGGGCCCAAGCCTACATGCCACAACACCGGCATGAAGATGAGAAGAGAAGAAGAGGAAGGGAGGAAGCAGAAGAAAATGGCCATGAAGAACTGGCTCACTTGTACCAGCAGGTAGGAACTCAGAATACAGGCATACACTAATGAATAAAGTCAGGAAGGATGGTCATTATGACTCTTATCAGTAATGATGATCATCATTGTTAATAAGTATGTTATTAGATCATTAAAAATACTGTATACTTGTTACAATGTATTTGCTTTTGTTTCTACAACATCAGAATGTCAATCTATTAACCTGCAATGCTCAAATTACACTAATGCATTTTCTCTGTCAGGAAATTATTCCCAATCATTTATCCTACCGTATTCGATAACAATTGCACTAAAGTGCCTTAATGCATTTAAAATAATTTGCCACAAAACGTATTTGGACACTTCAGCCACTTAGGAGGTGCTTGAATGTCAATATCAGATAACAACATATCAAACCACGTGGCTGCAAACAAGTTTTCTCGGAACGAACCTCGCTTTTCTTTATAATATTTGCTTGTGAATTAGCTGGTATTTTGGTGACTTTTACTGGATGAAGTTAAGTTCACACAGGTGTCCAACAGAGGAACCACAAGTGTGGTCCTCTACAATAACTATTGCATGACAGCACTTCTGTCTTCATTTTTTTTTTTTGAACACTAGATCCATTGTTTGATCAGTTTCGTTAAACGTCTAGCTTTAAAAGCGTGCTGTGTTTATTTAAATAAACGGCACTTGGTTTGACAATACCACTTTAAGAGTCCTAATTGCTTTCTGGGGCCACACTACAGGGCTCAAGACATTTCATCATTGAAAAGAGTCATCAAAGGTCCACCTCATCCTCGTTCACCTTGAAGAGCGCCGCGTCCTCGTCGCGGTTGTAGTCCTGCTTCCCCGCGTGTTTCCAAGGAATCCTGAAAATGGTTTTCTCGTCATTTTCCCAAACCAAGCCGGGATACTCCCCGCTGTCAATCTGATCGATGAGCCACTGTCTAAGTTTGCCATTCCCACAACTGACTGACATGTTGCTGTCCCCATCTAAGTTCATGTCTGTGATGGAAGGAGCCATGCGAGAGCAGGTGCACATGCAGTGAGCAGAAGAGCGATTCAGATGAGTTCATGCATGCATATTCCGTAATAAAATACACATTTATAACGGCTACTGCAGGTGCTCTTAAACGACAGAAAATGTTGCAGGCAAAGAACAATGAAAAGTGTGCGTTCAAAGAATTAAAGTTTACGTGCGAGTCAAAAAGCCACTTAAATGTAGTTTAACAGCCACATTTTATAAAGCATTAAGCACTTATCACTTAGGCTGCATGATTATAATTAGTTAACACGTTTATTTTCTTTAAACAGTCTGTTTAAATCCAGTCATACTCGGCTCAGTTGTTATTTGATGCCGATTGCCACACAGATCAAAGCTGTGAAGTCTTACCTTTGTGAATGCAGACAGCTTGACTTCGCTTTCAAAGCAGACACTTCTCAAGTCATGTCAGAGGAAGGTGTTTCTATTCTTAAATAATGTAAAGCGCGTTAGGTGGAGAGATGGGTGGAGCGTTACGTGGAAGCGTCTTTCTCCAGCACCATTAAGAGCTGAAGACTTCAGAGAAACGCGACAGAACCGCAAGAATAAACATCCAACATACGGGAAATCCCTCTGAGGCGCACATACACACACGATGGAACAAATATCTGTCGATAAAATATGCCAGAAAATCTCCCAGCGCTCGTCATCGCTGTTATCCTGGTGTTTGATGTTTGTTTATGTAGGTTTGCTTTGAGGAAATTCACGGCTGCCGATCACAGCAGTCACGGAACAACACGGGGTTCACAAACTTACACTGAGGCTGTGAGCGTCCGAAGAGGCGAATGTCCAAATTAATTGTCTTATAATGTGCTTTGACATTTCACAGAGTACAAAACTGCTCGGGCTCCGTTTAACCCCACAAAAATCGGTACACGCAAATAACAGCCTTAATATGAAACTCATCAAGAGTTTGATGGCAAGTGTCTTCAAATCTGTTACCAGTCTTTTTCAAGTTCAAGTGTTGAATATGCTGTCCCCTGCTGTCCGACCGAGAAATAACCAATTACCATATTTTACCATATTTTCAATCTAAACTAAACGTTTCTATTCTTCTTTATGTTACTCCGACACAAAAAGTTCATCGGCTTATCTTGCAAGCGTTAAACGAATCATTCTCCCAAAAATGAATCTAGAATTTAACCATCAACTGGTGACCAAAATTCCTTAAAATGTTCTTTTTTGTAGGAACCAACGCTTTAAGAAAAAACAAAACAAAAAAAAGTCAGAGACTAGTATAAATCAGTTTTTATAATATAGCTGTAAAGACTGAACAACAAAATGCAAATGTGCTTTTTACATGGCATCAGTAGTAAACATTAAAACCTTGAATATGTCTTATTTACAAAAAGTGTCCATAAGTTAATAAACAGTGCTGTGCCATAACACAAACAATCGCTGTGTGGCATGATGATGTTTCTAATCCCAGATAACAGTCATCACGACACGAGTCTCTCAGGAATGGTCTGTCTGATATATCAGTTTTACTCAAAGTCCTCGTTCTCCGGTGCCGAGGCGCTGGGAATCTGTGCCAACAGGTTACGGACGTCCTCCTCATCATTAAAGGGGTTTTCCTTGTACTCCTCCTTCAGCCACTCTCTGAACTAAATATAAACGAACAATTATCATTTAGTGGGTGTTCGCACAGAATTCTGATTAATAGCTGTATTTATATTTGTAAAAAACATGTGGTATTTTGGATCACGCATTTACACAAACATATTAACCCTATAAGCCTACTTTATCATATTTTGTACGTAAAGACCTCTAATTTATCAACATGACAAAAAAAAGTTTTTTATCAAGTAAAAGCCAGTCTAATTCAGCTGGTGCTTCACGTGTCTTTTTGCTGCCAAGTAAACGTAAGAATAACTTGAGTAATATTTCCAGATGAACACTTACAGGACTGAAGCAGCTTGGCTTTACTTGATTCTCCATGAATCATTTTGTAGAAAAATCAGCCTCAGAGTCTCAAATCTGATCTTCAGGATCTTTTGAGGAACGTTTGTGTCCAGAAGCTTTACTTTCACCGTTCCTCAGTGGAGGAATGATCTTCCCAAGCCCCCAAAACATCTCACATCCTTTCATGAACGTTTATCAGTCCATCTCTCCATTATCATTGGATTGCATTGCGTTATATGTTTGGTTCGTTTCAATCTCATCTTACTAAGACATATTATTGGAGATATAGAGTGACGACTGATATTTACATCATTTTATGTCAGGATCTGCTTTATTGTTATAAAGATCTCATTGATTACTTCACAAGTTTTATCTGCACTAAATTCATATTTTTGCTCAGTTTGAGTCTCTAAATAAAATTGAGCTGGTTTTTCCTTCATATTCTCAGAATATATGAACCATAAAAATCTGATGGATCAGATATGAGACTCAACAAAAAAACATATGCAAACTTTAGGCTTAGACTAAGCCAGGATTAGGCCATACTTCAATTAAGACATTAAAGTAATTTTTATAAACACGCATTAGAAAAAAAACATTGCTGGTGTGCATCTTGAGACAAAACAAGGGCACTGACATATTTCCAGATCGATCAGTGCAAGTTTCTTTCAGCTGAAACAGCTCAGACTTACATTTTAGTCTGGGACGAGGCTTTAAAAAATATTTTGTCTGAAGTTACAATAAACCGTTACATTTTGGAAAAAATAAAAAATTACTTATTTCATATATCAGGTTGTACAGGGTTAATCACTGACACAATAGGTCAGGTTTGTGAAGATACTGCCACACTATTTCTAGTCATAAAGCGTGGAGGAATCACCTGCTGTAAATGGTTGGTCTCAAACTCCTGCAGTTGGTTCTGGAAGCCCGTGTTGGGTGAAGCACAAGGTCTCGCCACCTTCACCGCAGCCAGAGCCTCCTGCCATCCCAGAGTTGTGACGGTCATGACGTACGCCACCACCAGCGTCACGCTACGTGACACGCCGGCCAGACTGGAGAACATGACAGCAAAACATCACATTCAGCAGCTAATGTGCTTCTAACATAACAGGTCGGTTGCCCTTAGAATAATCACAGCCCAATGAGTTTTGATGATTACTGGTGTTTGCTTATGATTGTTCATACTGTAGGTTACAAGCTACTAACCGTACGCATTCAACTCGAAGTCGCAGGAGAAATAAAGTGGATAATTCAGAGAAATACTACACACCTCATTATGTTTTTGAGAATGAAAGCCTCTGGCCGCAGTGGTGTTATAGTCTCACATCAAACCGAGGCTTGTGTTTACTGTTGTTTTGGGAAGTTCAAAAATAGCCCACCCCCCCTTGACACCTAGTTATCAGCTGTTCACATGGTCACACAGGGCTCGATTAGGGCTGGTATCTGGGTTGAGTGCACATTTTGCTTCCTCTTAAGGTAGAATCTTGGTGCATGCAATCATACGCATACCTAACACCGGTTCATTTACAGTGTAGATTCAATAGCTGGAGGACACTTACCAGTGAACCAGACAGCCCTCGCCTTTTAGTCGGGAGTCGTGCATGAACTTAATACTCTGCTTAAAATGCTGAATTCTGTGGAGGGAAAAGAGATTGTCAGCCTCACATAGGTCTATAGAGAGAATCAATATGAAGGATGCAGGAAGGAAACAAAAATTAGAACTGTGGCATATTTCAATGCAATGATGAGGTTTACTGAATAGGTAAGGGATGATACAGTCAATATAGAGTTAAACACACAGTATTTGGACACTAAAGACACATTCAGCTCTTATGTTTGAATTCTGGGTGTGATTATTATGCTACGGGTCAAGATGAACCTAATAGGATTCGATACTATTCGCCAATAATCACACTAGGAAAACAAAACAAATCGGGTATAAAGAGTAAGCCTTTAACATGAATTCTTCTCTCACATTACTCTAAAATATCTTTTAGACCAAAAACAAACATGAAAACATATGATAACTAACACTGCATTTTAAGTACTTTTTGTTTTTTATTTTTTAACTTCAAACTTAACTTTGAAATGTAACATTTCTATTTTTTTATGTTGGTAATCTCAATCAGTACAGCAAGGCATGGTAACACTAGTTTAGCGACCAATTCTCACTATTAACTAGTTGCTTATTAGCATGCATATTACTAGCATATTGCCAATTTATTAGTACTTATAAAGCACATATTAATGTCTTATTCTGCATATTCCATATTTTAGATCCCTTAATCCTCCCCATGCATAAACCTAACAACTGCCTTGCTAACTATTCATAAACATCAAATTAGAAGTTATTTTGAGGCAAGAGTCATAGTTACTAGCTAGTTAATAGTGAGGAATTGGTCCCCAAAATCAGTGTGACCCATGGCACTAGCAACAGCAAGATCATGTGTTTGATTCTTAGCAAATTACTATGCTTGAACTGATAAAAAATGTACGCCTTCAACGCAGTGTACATTTCTTCGAAATAAAGTGTCTGGCAAATGCTTAATAGTTGAGAACCGAACATAAAATACGTCAACTGCAGCTGCTGTTAACCATGAAATTGTGGGTCGAATTGACCACGAACATAATAACTGTAATAAACATTTTGCATGCACATACACACATCCCACAACACCCTAGAGTTTCCAAACTCTGCAGCTTTGTTCATGACCCTAAAATAAAATAAAATAATATAAAATTAAATAAAATAACATAGTTTTCTGACAATTCAATTTTGTGCAAGAGTTAATGTATAAATGTATTGGGTTTGTTTTGATATTTTGTTATCTAATGCATTAACATTCAGACATTGAGTGTGGCTTAAAAGGATAGTTCACTCAAAATATATTTTCTACAATATTTTTGAACCGTTTTTTGTTTTATGTGAAAGTCAATCAGTTTCGAAATAATTTTCGCTGTTTAAAAAAACAAAACAAACAAACAACAAAAAAAAAACAAAAAAAAAAAAAAACGTTAAAACATCATAAAGCATCAAAATATCTTTCGTCTTCCACAAAAGAAAGAAAAAAAAAACAAACACAAAACAAAACAAAACAAAAAAAAAAAACATACAGATTTAGAACAACATGAGGATTACAAGATGATAGAATATTCACTTTTGGGTGAACTATCCTGTTAATTGTGCAAAAAAAAAAAAACACATTATGGGGCCACTCCTAGATTCTCTAAAGGTCTTCATTCAGACGATGACCATATAATGACGCTGACAGTGCCGTTCCTCCAGCAGTGGGAAGGTCGTAACCGTAGCAGTAAACAGAGAATTACGAGACATCCTGTGTACATGATGTTTTCCAGATGCAGATTACTTGGAGCGGCCGGCTAGTCTACAAGACATAGCTTTTACAACTTCAGTATTTACTGCCTTCGTAGTTCCTGTCAAAACTTTATTTAGGCTCGATGCTAATACTCAAACGGGCGTGTACTGAAACGCTCAAACCATTTCAGTAAGCTGAACCAGTCTGAAACAGCGTTGAAACACCGGCTTAAATATAAAACTGGCAATTAGTATTTCTATACTCTCATCTGCACACTGCATCTTATTATTAACAACAAGTAAGAGACCAAAAAAATAAAGTTAGGATGAAGTTTGATATGAAAAAAAGGCTATGATTACTATAGTATGCTTTATGTATTCAAGACAAAATTATATCTGTTCATCATATGAAGTGATTGTGTCTCTTCAGAAGACTTTGATTAAGTTGCTCTATTCATATGGATTGCTTTTCAAAACAAACATTTTGGTTGCATGGGCTTTCAATGGACGGGGAAGAATATCTTCATTTATGTTTAAAGATGAACGAAAGTTACATGCGTTTGAAACGACATAGCCATGAGTAAATGATGATTGTATTTTTATTTTTTTGGTGAACTATTGCTTTAACCCTTTAGGTTTTGTCTTCCTATGGATCTTATGTTGGTAAGCTCAGTCATGTTTCCTAGCTTCTTGTGAAAATATTATTGAAACAATGCATTTGGATCATATTCTCCCTCATCTCTGAATTCTGTGTAACAGAACCAAGACCTAAACCAAGAACAAGGGGAACACAAGCATTCGTTGATTAACAAAACACAGGTACAAACAGTCAGAGGATAGCCGTAAGGGCTGATAAAGACTGGTAAGTAATGGTCTAAAACTATTTTCTTTAAATCATTGGAGCAGATTTTCATTTGCATGTAGGGTACCAATCGTTTGAATTGATAGATTTAAACAATTATAAATTATAGCACCCAAATGAGTCCAACGAACAAGTTTGACTCTACACTCACAAAAATATTTTAGAGCACATAGAATCTAGAAAATCAATCCTAACAATAAAGGTTCTTCATTGGCATTGATGAAGAAACTTTAACATGTATGTGTAGGGCTGGGCGATCTGGCAAAAAAAAAAAAATTAAAATCTCGATTTTTTTCAGAACGTTTGACCGATTCTTGATTTTTAGGAAAATGCTAAGGAAAATGCTAAAAAAAAAAAAAAAAAAAAAAAAATCTCAAAAGTCAAGGTAATTCAAGTTGACTGAAGGTATAACACCAGTAGACTATTACTAACTATAAACGTTCTGTAAAAACAGTGAACAGCAGCTTTCAGCCAGTCACAGTGATCCAAACATGAAATATCAGACATACAGTAGTAGCTCTTTACAGGTTTTTTATTCGAGTTTCTTCAGATTATTAAAATGATCTTCACAGGTCCATTTGGATCCAAATTCTAAAACTTCAACGAGTGCATCGGACATGGGTCAAGTTTGGAATTAGCGGCCTCGTGTCTCAGGTAACTAAGATAAAAGTGCTTTCTCCAATAGACCCGGTAAGACCTGAATCCTTTTAAACCATCCCAGATGCGTACTTGAGCATCCGTTTAAGTCAAATTTTGAGAAAAGCATGTTGAAAAGGAACAAACATTTGTAACCTTGCACGTAGTAATCCATCTTATAGATATGAGATCCATCCGGAAAAGCCACTTGCTTCATTACGCTGAATGTTCATGCAGGGCATTTATTTATTTATTTTTTTGTCTGCAGAAGCTGGAGATGAGGTACAGGTGAATCCATGATTTGTTAGCCTATTGATTTAATTTTTATCAAGCAATCACATTTATTTTTCCAATTCACTAGTCACAACTGAAAGCCGAACTTAGAAACAACCTGTATCCATCAGGTAGGCAATAATATAAACTAATAATAAACAAGCAAAATAAATGAAAGTAATGGAGCAGCAGCCAAATCAGTCAAAAGGACACCGGGAGTTTTCCTGACTGACTGCAGGGCTGGAGGCTGTGCACACATCAATGACGTTTAGATTCAGGTCCAGTCACATTCGAAAATAAATGTCGTCCAGTTAGGTTTTTCTTTTAAGACGTTATGCAAGGAATGACTATAGATTTTAGGACCTGAGAAGACCTCTACCTCAGACTAAGAAAAAAAAATCTTTTATGAACTGTTCCCCGAAAAGTTTTTTTGAAGAACTCAGAATGATTCTGCTATGCCATCGCAGTGAAAACCCCCTTTTGGAACCTGTATTTTTAAGAGAATAGATTGACTGTAGATATGTGTAGGACTTTCACATGCCTTAAAATAACAATTCTAAAATCCCCTGTTATTTACAGGTTTTCCATGACTGGGGAAAATGTGCACTGCTTAATCACTGGCGATGTTGTGTTGACATTTTCATGCTCAAACCTAATGGATTAAGGATACATGCCTTCATGCACAACTAAAGACGAAATAAAGCTTTTTTTGCCTTTCTGTTTGAATATTCTGCTTGCAAGAAACAAAAAAATACAGTTTTTTTAAAGTTTCTAGATCGTGGCTGTCAAAGAAATCCAGAAATCTGACTGTGGTTTGTTTTAAGCGTGACAAAACAACAGCACCACGGCAGGTACGGACGTGTTTCCTCCAGAACATCCATCCTTTTGACAGGACCAGGATGAGAAAGGGCTGGGCTGGTCCAGTTTGGTTAAAGAGGGTCAGTTTCACATTACGCATGGCCGGGTTTCGAAGGCTCGTGAGGGTGACATGAGGACTGATGGTAAAGGGGGGATAAAAATAAAGGCGTAGTGAGACCAAGGCATCACTGCAGAACCCAGCTCACAACTTCCTTCCTGCACCAAGAGGGCCACAAGAGGAAGTGTGCGTACGTGCGGGTCTCGCGCGTGTGTGTGTGTGCGCGCGAGTGTGTGAACGCACACACGCACAAGGGTGTAACTAGTTTGATATAGAACGAAAAATTAACATCAGAGAGTTTGTGTTAGTAAAGACTGGGGAAAAGACGAGAGGGAACAGCATGTGTGAATGCAGAACTTATAAAGTGTTTGTTTATGAGAAGCATTCGCATCTTCAGGTTGCTACAGTGACTCGCGCTGCCCACTGGCGGCCGAGAGAGATCGGTTAACTATCAGAGAACGAGCCCATCAGAAATGCGTGCCTACTCACAGGTTTTGCGTAGGCGAATCTGCTGCTGGGATACAAAGATAAGTCATCTCCTAAAGAAACAGAGGAAAGACAGAGATGTGCTTTAATACGCCTCAAATCACACGCTGAACAATGATAGTGCAAAAAGTAAGCCACAGAGGGTAAACCTGTTGTTTCATGACATGACAAGACCTCCTCATTGCATGTGCACACAATGTTTTATTTCTGCAGAGTGCTCATTATATAATAAACGCAAAACGCAACTTTCATTGTTTTACTTTCATTCGTCTTCACAGGTCTGCAAGAGCACAATGCATTCAGCACAAATAGAAGTGCAGAAAGGCTGGTTTTCCTGTAAGAAAAGTCTGTCTGCTTCAGGGTATCTGCAGAATTTCCTGAAGCAAACACAGGAGTTTTTAAAATGTGCACAAATGCAATGAATATTGCATGTCCATGCAGAACAAAGCCACATAAAAAAATAAATCATGCATCTTAGATTCTTCACTTAATTAAACAGGCTGCAGCACATTCAACTTTGTGTAATTGCAATTTTAAAATTGCAAAGACATACTTTATTCTATATACACATATGTGCTGAAATTGGTTTATGTACTAATATATCAATACAGTTAAATTAGAGGTTGGTCAATTTTTCTGGATTTTGCTGATTTAATAATAATGTATTTAAAGAGTATTGTGACTGTTGCAAAATCTATATATTGCATGTTAATTAATGTTCTAGTCTTTGCTTTCTGTAGCAGGTACAATAACAATAATATCCAAAAAAGACTGCATGCATAATAAGGGACTTTTAATTCTAAACAATCCTGAAATACCACCAGGACTCTTATTTTGAAATGCCTGTGCTTTACTACTTCCAGCTGCTCATTCAAACAGATGAGAAAGGTAAAATATGCACACTTACAACCATCTACTATATATTAAAATTTAAACACCACAAAGTAAACGCTGTCATAATTTTCATCAACCATATATTGACATAAAAGCATAATATTCTTTGATTGTGAACTTTTTGTAGAATGCAAAACAGCACTGCGTTTTGACTTTTATTTAATTAAATGATATGTTTTTGAAGTTTAATAATCACATTAGGCTGTACTGAGGTTCCTGTTTTATTGTCACTCAAATCTTAAAATGATAATTAAGACCTTTTCTGCTGCTGGATTCATCAACGTGGAACTGAAGCCAAGCACCAAAGTTCAGCTATAAACTGCTTAAAGAGATTCACGGCATAGAAAGTGTTTGTGTGTCTGTCACTGTGTCGACAGTGTAACTTGCTAAAGTCTAAAAGACTTTATGATGCTTCATAAAAGCCTTCATTGCTGAAACCTTCCACTACAAGTTAGCATTTGCACTGTTAATATTATGCTCTCAATATTAAAGGTCACTTTTTTCCAAAACTTTTCTCCTAACTGACTTAGCTTGGCACAGCATGAAATATTACACTGAAAATGCACTAAACTACCAAAACACTTTATACTGTCTCAGATCAACTTATCTCAACTTTTCAAAACTGACCTACAGGCAGCATTACACAATGATTTCTTCTGTAAAGTGTCTCTACAAAACAAGACTGACACTTTCTACTGCTTATAATTCCCTGTAGTGTATATTACATAGTCCGTGTTTACATTATAGAAGAAAATGATCCTTAAGTTTCCCATTTTGCATAGATGGGAATGAAACGGAAAAACTAACACCTGTGTAGGTGTTCAGCTATGTCTGATTGTCTTGATAGCATTTCACTTGTTTAGATCTGGAATACATTTCATTATGGCTTTGCTGTAGAAATGTAGCAAATTTCTGCCTTTTATTCAGTTTTGTATTAGGTTCTGAACTTACGTTCAACAGTTTTAAAAATAATATGTGACCGTGCATATTGGCCTGTAGGTGCATTAAATTTTGGAAAATTATCCACAGTTTAGCCCACACTACGTGTTTTCAAAAAGTGAATTAAGTGCTGAGAAACTGGTCCTAGAGCCTGTATGAAATCTGTAATATGGCAGCTGAAATGACTGCATGTTACCTACACAGGGTGAGAACCACTCATGCATCACCATTGCTTGTCATTGCAAAATTTACATTTCATAATAAACTCTGCTCACAGCCATCGCAAAGTTTCTATAGGGAAGGTAATCAGAAACTCTGTTCAAGTCTTGCATGAACATCAGACAGATCAGCCTAACAAAAGCAGTCAAGCAGGTAATGAGGGGTGAGATCACACGTTATCATTTAGTATAACAGAGCTGAACCACTGAAAATGAAGTATGCTGAGGTCATGACATGACACTGTGATTATCATATGCATGCATCAGTACAGAAAACCTCTCTATATTTTGAAGACATGAAACAATGAGTACCTGTAACATAGGTGCAGCGGTGTCATGGATGGATAGGATGTGTGTGATGTTGTTTCTGGCTAATTGCTCCCTGTCTCTGGCATCTGTAAAAATAAATTGACAGATTTATCATCTTTTCTTAAGCATGCACTTTATTAAACTGGGGTTATCGATTCTAGCATTGTTCATTCTTACCTTTGAAATTACCCAAGTACAGGTCTGGCAGAACCTGGAACGACACAAGTAGGTTTGTTCAATCACAACCAAATCAAAAGAACACCAAACTTCAACTTATAGCACTCAAACCGTTTTCCTAAAATTGACAGCTGTTGTTGCAAACATCAGTTCAAGAATTATTTTGCAGTATCATCTGAATTTGCTGTAACATCATGTTTTTGTAAAGCTGTTAAACAAGTAAACAATATTTTTCATAAATGTCAAGTTTGACCACATCAACACATTTTTATTTGGGCAAGCTGTCAAGTAAATCTTATAATTTAATATACTTAATTTCTTGGCCAAACCAGAGGTTTCATATTTTTGTGCATTACCTTTTCCACTTTTGAAAATCGCTTTCTGGCAGTGCTGGGTAGTAACCGATTACCTGTAATCTGGATTATGTTATCAAATTCCAAAAATTAAGTACTCGTTATTAGAGTGCGTTACCTTTCGTAATGCTCGAAATCAGATTACGGTTATATTTTATGGATTACATGACTACATATAATTCACACAATGGCAGTAAATTCTTAATAATTTATTGATTCTTTTATTTTTTTACATTTTCCAAACCCCTTTGACATGCAATATTTACTTGAAATATTTTAGAGAAAGTTAATATTCCATTAATATAACACACATTCGCATTTTTACATTTGAATGTTTTTCTAAAATTAGTCTTTAAGTGTTTATATAATTAATTGTATTTTACATTTTTTTATTATTTAATTAATTATTATCGAGTCAAACACCCACTGAAGTTTATACTTTAAGCCCAGTTTGGGAAACACCGATGTGATGTAATGTTTAATGCATTATATGATGTTGATATAAATATATATATATATATATATATATATAAATATAAATATAAGAGAATCACTGGTTCACGCCTTCATTACTTCTCAACTTGACTACTGTAATTCTCTTTTCTATGGTCTACCAAACACAACATTAAATAAACATCGTTTGGAGGACGAGCATTTAGTATCTCTGCCCCTACACTCTGAAATTCTATTCCCAAACACATCTGTGATCTCTCTTCATTACAGGATTTCTAAACCCACCTTAAAACATATCTTTTCTCTTCTTGTTTTCCAGATCTTTGAATATATGATTGGATTTTTGCTATGGATTTCATGTTTATCTGTATTCTGTTTTTTTCTTTTTTTGTATCTCTTGTCATGTATAACTATTCTTGATATTGTTAAGCGACCTTGAGTTTCTTGAAAGGCGCTATATAAAATAAACGTATTATTATTATTTAGTATTATTATTATAATATATATATATATAGATAGATAGATAGATAGATAGATAGATAGATAGATAGATAAATAAGTTTAAAACAAGGTTAGGTAAAAAGTTATCTAAACGTAGTCAGAATTACCTAAAATGAGTAGCCTAGATTACATTACTAACTACAGTTTTCATAATGTAATCTGTAATCAGTAATGGACTACAATTTGTAAGTAATCTACTCAGCTCTGCTTTCTAGCAATCTGGTGATTCCAAAGACCATGATTATCTGATTTGTGTATGTAATTACAGCTAAACTCTTCAGGAATGAGCCCTGCCTTAGATAGTACAAATGTTTACATTAAAATGTTTTTTTCTTCTGAAATCAGTGTTAAAATACAGCAAGTTCCCATTGTGACAACTTACCCCATATCATTTGACAGCATGCCCTACTACAGGTATTTTCACTTGTAAACAGTGCTTGATCTCTCCTGATTCATATCAGATGGCTTTTTCACTGGAGGAAGCGTTATTATGGATTATGGACTCAACGGAAGCGAGGGTCTAAAGGGTTGGGAGCAGTGGTTTGGAGTTTAAAACATCTTAATGATGGATTTGTTTCAGCTTTTGGTTTCTCAAGACATTCATTAATAAACTGGAGTGGTGTGGATTACTTGTGGATTATTGTGAAGTTCTTATCAGCTGTCTGGGCTTTTATTCCGACGGCACCCATTCACTGCAGAGGATCAATGGGTGTGCAAGTGACACATTTCTATAAATCTGATGAAGAAACAAACACTTTTACATTGCTAAGGTGTTTTTATGTGAGCAATTATTAGCGTGTTGCTATGTGGTTGCTAGGTTGCTGTTATGAACTTGCTAAGGCTTTCTAATAGTTAGCACACTGCTATGTAGTTGCAAGGGGGCTTTAGGTGGTTGTCAGTGCGTTGCTGAGGTGTTCTTAACCAACTGCTGAGTGGTTGCTAGTGTGTTGTTGCGGTTTTTAGCGCGTTGCTATGGTGTTGTTAGTGGTTTTATAGGTAGTTGTTTTCGGGATCAAGTCGAAGTATTGTGATATTCTTTAGATAAGTCTCGGGTCCCTCCTTCACTGTAAACCAGTGGGATGTTTTCAGCACTTTTATCGTAATCAAACAAGACACATGGTTTGAGGAATCGGTTCAGAACAGGCGCTGACCGTTACGCGCTTAAGTTTCGTTACTGTTTAAATCGATAACCCTTTCCTTAACCAGCGTCATGTTTGGTCTGCGTTATGATTCTCATCACATTTCCAACATCGAGATTACATTCCTACTCAAAGTTACAGACCTAAAACAGAAGGAGAAGAGGGAAGTCATGCCCATCTACCTTATTTATTCCGTTTCCCATGCCACAGTGTTTACAGTGGCTAGTGTTTCAGGAGTCCGTTTGAAACGAGGCTTGTATCGACAGTTTTTAATCGCTATTAGCGCTCACATCTAACTATGTTGCAGTCCAGAGTCCACACGCTCAGATGAGTCGAGTTCCTTGACAAGCCTCTCTTAAAGGCACAGTACACACTATTACAGACTCTACATATTTGTGATGCTTTCACGCTAGCAGGACTGTTTTGAATTGAATATCTGCAGTTAAAATTAAAATGAGTATCTAGTCATTAAAAAATGCACAGGCAAAACTTTTCTGCAAAATGGGCGAATAAATGAATAAAGACATTACATTTAAACTTGGATAGAGGGCATTTTTATTATTTATAACATGTTATACATTTTTACAGGTTATACATCTTTACATTTATAAACATGTTACACAATTCTGATTGGCCAGCCCATCCTTCTATTCTGTAAATGTTTTGCACTGTTTCTGCAAATGGGCCACTAAAATAATTCCTATTTTAATCTATATGCGTCTATTATATATATATATCATTCATTCTGTTCACCAAGTCAGATTTAATTGTACATTATCCCTTGTAAATTATTTACGCAGCATTTTTTCTTTAAGATTGTTTTATAGGTTTACGTCGATTCGTTGTACTATTTACTTATTAAAACAATATTTAAATATTCAACTGGTAAACATCTCCTACATGAGCAGTACTAGATTAAAATTCGGTCTGGTAATCTGGTTTTCTGCTGTTGATTATGTTAGTCTACCGCCTGAATTTTACTTTCAGTTTGTAAACTAATATCCCGGAAGCGAAGGAGAAGTGAATACAGGCGTTATGAAACACGGTATGTGTTACACTGATTCACTCCTTTGTTTCTAATCAGTTTTAAATATGTTGTTTTTTTTTTGGTAGAATGAGAAATCTAATATGACTTTAACAACTAACGAATGAAGAAAAAGTTGCGTTGTTTCTGACTAGTATCTGTAAATATTGGAAACGAAAAGCAGAAATGCCAAATATAACATTTCGAATACCGAACATTTTTTTCTTTTTCCGTCTCTAATGTGTTTCTGTGAACTACTGTTTGCCTTTGGCTCTTCATTCAAATCTTCGCCTTTGATCGTCGTTAGACAGAATGACTGTACGCTACTTCCGCAATCCCGCATAAACAGGATTCACGTAGGTTATTGATTTGCGTTTTAATTTGGGTTAACAATGACATTTGCCTGATTTGTTGTTTATTTATGTTGCTCTTAGGGAAGTTGTCTTTAAGAATAGAGGAACTATGGCTACAGCAGCGAGCCCGAGTCTTATGAAGTCAGCAGATCTGATCAAGAAAGAGCCTTTGGATTATGGAGGGTTTGGGGAAGTTTACCTGTGTTACCACAAAACTCTAGGCCAGGTGGTGCTGAAGACTGTCTACACCGGACCACCGCGCAATGGGTGAGCGTGAAGCACCTGCTCTTGACTTTCAGCTTCAAATGTTGTGAAACTGATCGAGTTTATTATGTTTGACTGTCAGCCGGCAGAAGCAGTCTCTGCTGGATGAAGGCAGCCTGATGAGCAGGTTAAACCATCAGCGGGTGGTCAAGCTGCTGGGTGTTATTCTGGAGGATGGAGACTATTCTTTAGTCATGGAGCTCATTCCTAAAGGAAACCTGCTCACCATGCTGGAGTCGGTAATAACAGGCTCTGTGCCAAAATATACATCATGGTTCAACTTTTTGTTTATCAAACACTGTGACCACTGTGTCATTGAACGTCAAAAAAACATACCAAATGTACCAAAACAGTTGTGCAAAAACAGCATTAACCCCTATGTGACTGTTCAAAAAAGTTACACAGATGTCCTTCCTTAGACAACAAAATATTCATAAAAATGTACATTAATATGTTTTTCTGCTTTCAGTGATATAGATGTTTTTAGCAGCATCAATGCTGATCATAACTATCAAAAATTTGTTTATTTTCAGGATTTTCAGTGTCAGTTTGTGTACATAATTAAACTTTTGTTTTTATGAAAAAGAAAACAAAAAATCAAGTATTTTCCTTATACTAAATGCTATAGCATAGTATTTTTTAAAATTAATTAATTATTATTATTTTTTTTTTTGTATTATTACAGTCTTGGATATGTCAGTGATTAGCAGCAAAATTAATTTCACGGATTATTATTTTTTGTGCAGTTTCAGATAAAAAAAAAAAACAATACCATTCATACACACACAATTTTCTCAGTGCACACAATTATATTTTATAAAAATAATATGTTTATATTTAAAAATAGTAACTATTTTGAAACATCACCAACATAAATCTTGTTAACAAATAATGCATGATTTTATGCTTAAATGGCATTAAATATTGTGCTATTTTGTGGCTTTTTTCTTTTCGTTAAGGTTCTGAATGCAGCTTTTTTTGTACCTATAGTCTAAAAAGATTTATAAAAAGAAATTAGGGTGAAATATTAAAATTTCAATACAAATACATGTTTTGACAATAATTATGCTGTTTGTATTAACACAGCCAAAACGAAATGTAAAAAAAAGGCAAAAATGGATGCACGGGTTCATTGTTCATAATCATGAATGTGCTTAAGTTTGCAATGAGTGTATAGGTTTACAATAAACGCTGTTTGAAGGACACTCAACATCTGCATGGTATCTTGCATCTTTGCATCTAATGCAGTATGAGATCATGTGTGTTTAATGTGCACAATAGACATTAGCGCTCTTTGAGGTGAATTTCTGAGCACCTATTGCTGTATTCACAATCCATCTGCTGTCCAACATAACCTCCCCTTGCATGCACTAGTACACAAATATTGTTTGATTATTGTAGTATTACCTGATTTGCATAATTCCTTGAGTGAATTGAACTCCTTATTAAAAGCACTTAATTTGTAATGAAATCCTTCCTCTGTTTGGAAATGTGGCACTTTTTATCATTTCCTCATTTGTTGTTCCAGGTGCAAGTTCCAATATCTGTGAAAGGAAGGATCATTCTGGAAATCTTGGAGGGAATGGTTTATCTCATGGAGAATCAAGTTATTCACAAAGATCTGAAGCCAGAGAACATCCTGGTGGACAAGAATTTCCACATAAAAGTATGAAATCTGAAGTATGAAATTCTCTAAATTCCCCACAGAGCACCTTTTTAAAAAAAAAAGTCGGTAGTTTAGATTATAGTCGTTTCACTGGGATGACATCTTTTCAAAAGATGCTAAAATGTACCATTTAGTTACTACTAATATGTACTTTTAAGGTGCTAATATGCAGCCTTTAGGGGTAAATAGGGTACAAATATGTACCTTTTTCAAAAGTTTTTGTAGCTTTTTTCTGAGAGCATACAGACATTAATCTCTCATATCTCTCATTGAAGAAGAGAAGGAAATGCATACTAAAGAACTTAACGTTGCAAAATGCGATTTATTGCACAACTCTATAAATAAAGTTGGATATATAGTACATCCAATTTTATCCAAATGCATACTGTATAATAATTATGGCTATACTATATAGCAAATCTCAGCTGCTTGATTGCTTGTATCATCACAAATATGAACTATATTATCACACAGCTGTAATCTGCTGAATGCAACTATAATGCATGAAGATATTAAGATATAAGCATTAACATCATTATTGTCTGTAAAGCTGCTTTGCTTGTGTATTGTGAAAAGCGCTATGAAAAATACATTTGACCTGACTGATTTTCATGCATACTCTGAGCTGTGTTGTTTGCTCCACATCAGATTGCGGATCTCGGTCTGGCCACGTCTCAGATGTGGAGTAAGCTGACGAAAGAGGAATCTCGCCGACAGAGTCATCTGGGAAAGAAGTTGAGTGTGCGTGGGTCCGGCACTCTCTGCTACATGGCTCCTGAGCACCTGAAGAGCATCAACACCCGCTCCACAGAGAAATCTGACGTCTACAGCTTCGCCATCGTCGTCTGGGTCATCCTCACCGGCCGCGAGCCCTATGAGAGTGAGTCTCGCTTCAGAACTGCATTATTTATTATTCTCCTCTGGAATGTGTACTTGGAATGTGTCTTTTTTCTGTTGAACACAAAAGAAGATATTTTGAAGAATGCTGGTTGACAGTAGCCACTGACAAATATGATGAAAGTCATTGGCTACCAGGAACTGTTTGGTCACCAACATTAGGCAAAATATCTTTTATGTTCCACAAAAGAAATAAAGTCATATAGGTTTGAAACGACATGAGGATGAGTAAATAATGACAACCTGGCAACCATGAGCATGCACTAAATTTTTTCCAGTAGTACCAAAATAATCAAGAGTGTATAACATGAGCATTTCCGACCCACAAACCAATTAAACAGCCTGTTTTTGTGCCGTTGTGCTTTTAAGATTGCATTGCATGCAAATGCTCCTTAATATTTGACCCCTTTCATATTTGTAATATATCAATTACAAGACAGAACGTGTGAATGAAGATGTGCTTTCTGTTTCTTTAGATGCCAGAAGTGAAGATCAGATCTGCCACTGTGTGTGTCAGGGTGAACGTCCCGACGAAGCGCTGATCCCACAAGACACTCCTCAAGAAATCACAGAGCTCATGAGGACATGCTGGAACGAAAACTCTCATCAACGCCCCACCTTTAAAGGTAGAAGTGTTGAGGGTTCATCCTGGATCCGAAATTGATGTTTTGTGACACCTGCCAGTGAGAACGCATCTTCCTTACCAGACGTGTTTAGCAGGACAAGTTCATTTATTGTGAGGGGCAGAATGCAGCTAAACTGCCTTTACTTGACATGGCATCCTAAAGATTTTGTGATATATGGGATTAATTATGACGCGTTATTTAGCTTAGCATGTAAAAAAAATGATTTTGAATTTTGAATTAATTGACCGTTTTGGTATATTGGTAACAAATTATGAGAGACACAAAATTATCGTTCTTGGTGCAAAGGGCCTTTACTCGGCTTTATTTGCTTGCCAAAGCCAGTTTTTACTCTCATTTGACATTTGACTGTTGATTTTGGGCCCGGATTACTCATTAAGCTATGTAAACAGTGTAAGCTACTGAACTTTTTATCTATTTGTTTGCTCATCTTTTTTATTTTTTCTTTCTTTACAGATAGCTATGAAAAGTTTCTGCCTTTTTACCAGGAGAAGCTTGCAGCAAATGTAAAAGTGGATTTGGAAGATCTGATGGTGAGTGTTTTTCTTTCTCGGATCGTTTGCATACTCTCTAATGTAAGACATCCGGTCAGGATGCCTGTATTGTAAGTGAAATGTAAGACAGTTGTGCTATTGTAGTATTATTTCATGATGTTGCTTTATTTTGCACAGAGAAAATATGAGGGCCCAGAGGAGCTGGTAGAAAAGCTGAAGTCCCTCAGCACAGACTCTCTTCCCACTCCTGAAGGTATGCTGATTCATGTTGTGGATTTGATGTTGTATTTACACCAGCGCTCAGTAAACATTCAACTTCAGCAGCCTTTTTTTATTGCTTATCATTGTCACATCAGCTATATATACTGTACATTTAATTTAAAACCACTTATATCGAATATATACCATATTTTCTGCAAAATAAGTCACATTATTTTATCATCTGAAACATGCTGCTCCTTGTATTCCAAAGCAGTTTATACAATGCAGTTAACATTATTGTTCTTTTTGGCATTTTCAGGGTTTTTCAGGAGCGTTAGTCATAATAGACTGTCATGCGAAAGAAAACAGACTGTCTTCTTTATCTCATTATCTCAATAGAGCTTACATGTTTGCTGATGTTTTTAGCTCATCAGAGCTTTTCCCATAACATAGAGAGAGTGAGTGTGCATGGTTGCCAAGTTGGGAATATTAAAGTATTAGTTCACTTCCAGAACAAAATTTACAAATAATTTACTCACCTCCTTGTCATCCAAGATATTTGTGTCTTTCTTTCTGCAGTCGTAAAGAAATTGTGTTTTTTGCAGAAAACATTTCAGGGTTTCTCTCCATATAGCGGACTTCTATGGTGGTCGTGAGTTTGAACTTCCAAAATGTAGTTTAAATGCAGCTTCAAAGGGCTCTAAATGATCCCAGCCTAGGAAGAAGGGTCATATCTAGCAAAATGATCAGTCATTTTTAAAAAAAAAAGACAATTTATATACATTTTAACCTCAAATGCTCGTCTTGTCTAGCTCTGCGTGAACTCTTTGTATTCTGGCTCAAGACAGTTTAGGGTATGCTGATTCATGTTGTGGATTTGATGTTGTATTTACACCAGCGCTCAGTAAACATTCAACTTGAAAAACTCACATCTCATTTTCTTCTCCAACTTCAAAATCGTCCTACATCACTGCAGAAGTACCGACCCAGTGTTTACAAATTGATAGTGGAAAGACGATCAAATGGCCTTTACAAAAAAAGGTAAAACAGGGATGCAGGGCGATTTTGAAGTTGGAGGAGAAAATGAGATGGGAGTTTTTCGACATACTCTAACTGTTGTGAACCGGAATACACAGAGTTCAAGCAGACCTAGACAAGAGGAGCATTTGAGGTTAAAAAGTATATAAATTGTTTTTTTTTTTTTTGTTTTTTTTTAGAAAATAACCAATCGTTTCACAAGATAAGACCCTTGTTCCTTGGCCTTGATCGTTTAGAGCCAGTTGAAGCTGCATTTAAACTGCATTTTGGAAGTTCAAACTCACAGGCACCATTGAAGTCACCTATATGAAGAGAATTCCCGAAATGTTTTCCTCAAAAAACATAATTTCTTTATGACTGAAGAAAGAAAGACAAGAACATATTAGATGACAAGTGGGTGAATAAATCATCTGTAAATTTTTGTTCTGGAATTGAACTACTCCTTAAGTGCATCAATTTAGGAAAAACAGCTCTGATTGGACGATTTTAACTCTTGACATCTGGCAACCGCAGCCATGAAAGCTTATCGATACAAGAGAACATAAATGCCAAATTAAAATGTTTTCAGTATAAATAACAATGTTGATTGTACATGAGGCTAACAGGGAACGTAAATGTTCTTAGAACAGCATATGATCTTTATGATGTTTCTTAGAATGTTATTTGTACTGTATGAACGTTCTAAGAACCGTTTTTGTAACCTTTAAATAACGTTCTAATCACAGCAAGAAAACTGGACATTTTAACACTCTTAGAATATTAAAAATTAACTTTCGAATAATGTTATATTTTGGATGAAAATAAATTTAGTAGAACACTATAAGAAACATTTTGTAACCTTTAAATTACATTATAATCATGTCAAGAAACTGGACATTTAAGTGTTTTAGAAACACTTCAAAACAATGTTCCCACAACATTTTTATTACCTACTTTTGCATACTAGTTTAACTCATGAACATTTATTGATTGGTGAAGAAGCACCAAAATGTCAATATTGTGGGACTCACTTGATGGTGAAGCATGTGCTTTTGGTCTGCCCAATATTTAATATCATGAGATAAAGGTTATTATCAGGACAAACTATTAAGGATTTGTTTTACAAGATGGACCCAGAAAAACTTTTGCAATTTCTTTCAAAAGTAAATTTAAAGAAGCTTTTATAAAGTTTTATGTGCACTTTATTTTATAATTGCTTTATTTAAATTTAGTATTTTGTGCTGTGCGTTACTGGATTGTTTTTCTAATTTATAATCTTTTTGTTTCTCATGAAATAGCCTGTGAAGATGATGTGGCAATAAACTTAAATCAAGTTGTAACCTACATTTGTTACCTTTGAGTCAAATGCTTGTAAATGCAATGCTGACGGGTCTCCTTTTATCCGCAGAGCCTTCGCTGTTTTCCAGAGACTCTCCAGCGCCCTTGAGGAGCTCAGACGTCGGTCCGGTGGAGGCCAGCATTGAAGACCTCAGCTACAGAACCCCCGAAGAGTCTCTCCTGGAGATGGACGCCATGCCTCCCAGCTCTCCCCACCTGGAGCTGAAGCTGGCGCAAGAGTACAACTACCACAAATACGGCAGTCGTATAGTCGATCAGCCGGACGTCAGCGTTTATAATCCGCTCCCGCAGCAGCCGGCCAGCAGCAGGTGGCCAGGAGATGCTTCTTCAACCGTATCTTCTGTGAAGTCTTGGACTAAACCCGCCGCGTACTCAAACCCAGAGGAGGAGCCCCATCCGAGAACCGCAAACTCGTTTGACAGTTTGCACAGGCCAGAGTTGGCGAGTCAGCTGTCAGTGCCGTATTGTGACTACGACAGACTTCATCATCCTCATCATCCGGCGTACGATCGCTTCAAGTCCTGTCCAGATGGATCCCAGGCAGCAGAGTCTTTCATGCTGGATTCACACCCCGGCCTACGGTTCTCACCTGTATGTCCTCCATCGGACTCGGGTACAGGTAACAAATCATTTATTTCTGTAGTGCTTTATACAGTACAGATTGGCTCAAAGTGTTTATCGCAGTGATGCATAGAAAAATAGCAGAAACTGCTACGGAGACAGTTCAGGTTCAGCACTGGTTCTGTTCTGAATCATATTTTAATCGTGATCATAATTTGCGCTGGTTATTTATCCAGAAAACATTTCATTTAAATTCAGCATTTGCGTTATCTTGCATTGGGAACAAGCCTCCACAAGTTTTCATGGTTGTGGTTGCCAAATTTCACGAATTTAAATCCCCCAGTCAGAGCTTAGTAGCGCTTTACTTTACAGTCCTGTCCCGCGTGTACACAGTGTACTTATTATAGCAATTACAATAACTAGGTAATAACCCTGAATCTACCACTAAACCTAGCCCGAACCCCCGCAGTACCTTATAACACTCAGTACGTTCTTGGGTAAGTGCATTGTAAGTACTCGTACTGTAAAATAAAGTGTAACTCACAGCTTTTTTCATAAATACATTTTCTGGATGCCTAGTGGTTTTCTTTATTTTCCCAACCTGGCAACCATGCAAAAGCTCTCTCTCTCTGCATTACGGAAAAAGCACTGCTGAAAACATGTAAACTCAAAGTTCAGCAATCTCTATTGAGATATTCTACTAAAAAGAATGGGGTGAAATTCCCCATTCTGATATTGAAATGGGCCCTACACATAATTTGTTCAGGGTAACCACTGTATTTCTGCTTTTGCATGAGCGTCACCTACTGTCAGATAGTGAACTTTCATTCAGCCCATTTGTTGTTTTTGTTCTGACCAGTTATATATCACATACATAATCATTTAGTAGGCTGAAATATCATGGTTATCATTTTATTTTTGTCAAAACCTGTATTATTTGAACGTTAAAATCACCACCTTTTTTAGATGGTCTGGAGTTTGAAGGTATGAAGCTGCTGAACTAGTTAAATGTGTTCATACTTCTCCACGAAAACAGTTGCATTTTAGCTTGCTGTGTTGCAGTGTTAATTTTGATTTAGTCTTAGTCTTTATCTTGAGAAGAAAAAGCTTAATAGTCTGTCACATTTTAGTCATTTTAGTCTTTTATAGTTTTAGTCGACGAAAAGTCATTGCATTTTCGTAAACTTTTAGTCATTACTTTTAGTCAAACTGCATTTATTAACATTTATTTTGGTAGCTGTTTTATAGTCTTCGAACAAAAATAGTCATTGATTCTTCTCTCTTTACACCAAATCAATTAAGCTTACGAGGAATTTGTATCAAGGATTGAATTTGGAAAAATTATAAAAATTATGTTGTAAAAATGATGTATTCTATGAATTATGATGGTTTTCATTTCTGGGTAGAGATACAAATGAAACTCATTTTTCAGATACAGTAGGTTTACTTAACACCTATACATTTATTTAACATCTTTTGTTGGTTAATGATTAATACATTAATGATTAATTAGGAATGCTGTCCCTTTAAAACGGAATGCAGGCATGTAATACTGACATATTTAAATGTTTTTTCGTCTGAAAATAATTTTCTCATGCCTTAAAACTGCTTGAATGTAACTCTACCCCCCCTTGCCCCCCTTTATTCTACTATACGTGGATCAATGAATATGCAAATTAGCCCCGCCCCCACTCAGTCACACCAGCCAGAGCTCCCCGATCCACAAACTGAACAGTAGTAAACGCAATATAATGACGAAACATGGACAATGACTGATAAAACTGTGTTTTTACTAGCGGACACCTACAGTAGATACTGTAACACTGTCATCCAACAGTACTGTAAGTTACTTAGTTGACGATGTTGTGCCCTCAGAATGCCATGAAGGCTCGAATGCAGCCTAGTCTGTGATTCCAGTTCGCGCCCGCGAGCATATGCGAGTAAAGTGCAGACGGCAGAGGTGGGACCAACTCATTGTTTTGCAAGTCACAAGTAAGTCTCGAGTCAAGTCTCGAGTCAAGACAGGCAAGTCCAAGTCGAGTTGCAAGTCCTCCGCTTTAAACGTCAAGTTGTAAACAAGTCATTAGTGCTGTTTGCCCAAATTAGTGTCTGTATTAATTACTACAGTAAATTTAATATCAATAATAGTCAATAGTAAGTATAATTATAAAGATATAATAATTAGTGGTGTTTCATTGAGGAATGAATCATTGTTTGGGAAAAAAATATATGCCTTGTGAATTAAATAATTAATAAGTGAATTAATAATTTATTTTAAGTCCCCTGTTTCATTTGTTAATGATTTAGCGATTTGAATGAATCAATTGAGTCAATTATTTAATAACTTGCTAATATGTAGTACAGACGCTCATTTATCGCCACCTACTGACGTAACATTAGGTCTACAGAAAAAGACATAGCTTTATTGACATGATTGACGGGTATCATTTAGAATATTTACAAAATACTTCCCAAAGTAAAGTCCTAAACTGATACGTTGATACAGAACGTTAATTACTGAGCAAAGAGATACATGAAATGAAGCGGAAAAGTAAATATATAAGAGTAGTTATAATCAGTGGTGTAGTGGAGGGTATACGCAAGTACAGTATACGGCTATACACTTCTTTATCAGTCGGCTTTGTGTAGACCTATACCCACTTAAAACCCCTCTGATGCGCATCATTCAGTAGTGTCCTGCATTAGTCAAAATCATGACAGTCCACCACATCGAGTCGTGTGAATAAATGCAAATATTCACCAAAAACACCCAGCAAAGACAGTGATGATACGGCCAGGACCGTAGCGCCGGCTTGCTTTAAAATATGTTTGATGCGCCCGCATGTCCGGGGAGGCGCGCAGAGTGGGAAAATAATAATAATTACTATTGATTACTGATTTGAATCAGTACATTATAACGAAAACAATACCTTACAAATAAAAAGAAGCAGGTTTTTACGACCAGAAATTTCTGAAACCGGTGAACCCCAGCTGTAAACTTTTCAGTCCAAGGATCCAGTAAACGAATGTGTTCAAATAGTTTAAACGGCTCTAATACATGGAAAATACGACCGATTTTATCAGAGATTGCGAAGAGGAATATATGAAGCGTACACTGTAAAAAATAAAAAACACAATTTGTTGAGTCAGCTTAAAATGATGTGTTACCCCGCTGCCTTAAAATTTTAAGTTCAGTCAACTAAAATAAGTTTATTCAACTTGAAATGTTAAGTTGTACTAAGTAACAACTTAGATGTTTGTGTTTGCTAAACTTAACAGATGGGTAAGTAACCCAGCTGCCTTAAAATTTTAAGTTGATTCAACTCAAATATCTAAGTTGTCACTTAGTATAATTTAACATTTCAAGTTGAATAAACTTTTTTTGAGTTGACTGAACTTAAAATTTTAAGGCAGCCAGGTTACAAAATATTTTAAGTTGACTCAACAAATTGTTTTTTTTGCAGTGTATATACCCACTTCAGGCACCACTACACCATAATATATACAAATGTTAAATAAAAAAACAAGAATAAAAGATGGATTGGATGTGTTTTATTATAGTTTTTATATTTTTATATTTTATGTTCTTATATAGGCTATTCCTTCAACAAATATTCATAATAACAAATTATTCAAATTTCACGATGTCACAGAGACGATCGAGCGCAATATCAGTTATAATCTATTTTAGTCTTTGTTATTCTTCATTCAAAATAAAATTTTATTATTGTAATAATTTTAGGGGATGAGTTAATATCTCGAGTTTACAAGTTAAATGTCTCTTTGCCACAAGTAGCCAAACCGAACATGTCTGGCACCACACCTTTCAGGGTTTAAGAAATGAGGCATGCAAAATTATTCACGGTAAAACTGTAGCTATTCAGATAAACAAACATATGTAAGTAAATGTATTTTGTGTTTTAAACAAGTTCATAATGATAACAGTTGATGCCTTGGTTTAGGAGCTATATGTGCGGTGTGGTGACCTGTCGGATATAGCCTACAGCACGCTTTCATTTATTTCCTCTGAAAGACAGGAAACTGAGTGGCTGGTAAACAGGAAGAATAGAGTGAACTTTATATGTAGGCTACATACAAGCTTCCGACGTGGAAAAAAAAATCGAATTATGTGTGAAAGTTTTAGCCTATTATTAGGTTACTGCTGTTTCAATATACATCAGTGTTTATTCTTCTTCATTTTCTTATCATTATAAGTGGTTTATAGTGATTATGTGCATTTTAAATGTCTATAAGATTAAATATCCTAAAAATTATGTGGATGAAAACACTAAGAAGCGCTCACTTAGTGTCTGTGCCAAAAGCTGCGCTAATCATACCAGTGTAATCATACGCTTCAGTAACCAGCCTACTGATCAGAACCGTTTTTTTTTTTTTTAAATTAAATATATGGTAAGCCATAAAAACTTCAGAGTCACTGGGCTCAAGTCCACGTCAAGTCTCGAGTCATTGCTATTAAAGTCTAAGTTGAGTCGCAAGTCTTCCTTTATTATGCCAAGTCAAGTCACAAGTCCTCAAATTTGCGACTCGAGTCCGAGTGGAGTTTCGAGTCATGTGACTCGAGTCCACATTTCTGGCAGACGGCAATGCGGGAGAGGTGCGTCTGACTCCGGGCTACTTTTACACTGTTGTCGCGGGTTATTTTTCAAGTGATTTTTTCTAGTTAATGCTCTATTAAATGCTCTATTTAATATTTGGTTTCGTGCTAATAATCCTATTGGTATATTTTGCATGCTAATGATAGGAATCTATCCTTTGACGTGATTGGTTACTTAAGTTTGTGACATAGCAAAAAAAGGGCTGTTTCAAACCGCATTTCTGGGACAGCCTTTGGGAAACTACAGTTTTAAGAAAATACTGAGCAATGGTGTTGATTAATGGACTGGCACATGGTTTGTCTAAAAGCAAATTAAAAACACCACATAGACAAATAAACAACATAAAAATCTTGATTTTCACTACAGGGGGACTTTAAGTTAATCAACAGCAAATTGTGACTCCCAGGAAAAACGAGATGTCTGGTCACCTATCCCTAACCCTTCGGGTGTTGAAGCCATTGTTTCAGATCGCTAGTTTGTGTTTTGGTAGCCTATCTGTCCACTGCAGCTGTCATACTGAGACTAGATATGCAAACTCCCCTTATGATCCAATGACAGGGACGCACATTTTGAAAGACAAGACAGTTAACTTGTATTTTGAATGTCCGATAGTCCTCAAATAACATTCTAGTCTCGTCATAAATAAACGTGGCATTAATTTCGTCATAGTTTTTATCATCAGATATTAGTTTTAGCTTGTCAACGTCTCGTCTTCTCTATTCACAGAAAAAATGTTCCTTAACGAATATTTTTTGTCATCATCTTCATTGACAAAATGAACACTGCCGTGTTCTGCCATAGTGTGTCATAATTATGATAGTGCCTTAAAATTAGCCTATTATTTACTCACCTGCCAGGCATCCTAGTTGTATATGACTTCCTTCTTTTAGACCAATCCAATCGGAGTTATATTAAAAATTATCCTGGCACTTCCAAGCTCTATCATGGCAAAAGGCGGGTGTTTCTCTTCATCAGTCCAAAACAAGTCCAATAAAGTGCATCCATCCATAATAAAAAGCACCTCACATGGCTCTGGGGGGTCAATAAAATATCCATATTTAAAACGTAATAATTAGCTTAATCTAGTTTGCACCAACTGGTCGTACATGGAAGCAGCTCCGGACGGATGACGTAGGATGTCGGCGTTCTGCATGCACCTGTGAGTCTCGCACAAACCGTTTGTTTACAGAAGCAAGGGAAGCAAAGTTTTCTTTACTTTAGCAATTGAAAACCAATCTCCTCCTGGCTTATATTGAAATCCTCCGACTTTCTTCTTCACAAATACTCATTTTGTACTTCTAATCCGTGACCATTGTTTTGTTCTCTCCACTGCGCGTCCAGTTTTGTCACATCTGAGCGGAGCATGCGCAATGTCATCCGCCTTGAACGGCTTTAGTGTACGACCAGTTGTCGCAAGCTAGATCAAAGTGATTATTACATTTTAATATGGATATTTTTCTTACAAAAACGAATCGATTTGCTACAGGAGGCCTTTATTCACCCCCCGGAGCCGTGTGAGGCACTTTTTATTACGGATGGATCCGTATTATTGGACTTGTTTTGGACTGATGAAGAGAAACACCTACGCCATTCTAAAGCTCGGAAGTGCCAGGATAATTTTTTATATAACTCAGATTAGATTTGTCGGAAAGAAGAAAGTCATATACACCTAGGATGCCTGGAGGATGAATAAATAATTTTTGGGTGAAGTAACCCTTTAATGTGACCATACTCTAATTTTTCCCCTGATTTGTTTGCTTTTTTTGTAGGGTGGCCTGTGACCATCTCGAATGCCAGTGCGATTCAAATCGGGAGTTACAACACAATGAATTTGCGAGTCTCTGATAACAGCTCCTTCAGCTCGTTATCCACTGGATCCATCAACAGAACCAGATATAATGAGCTTCTGCTGAAGTATGGTAAGATTGTTTCGGACCCCACTGATTCACTGTTTGCAGATTTACCTGTATTTAATCACTATACAGGTAAAAATTTCACTTCAAGAATGAAACAAAAGTGGCATTTTAAAGTTAAGGGTGGAAAAAAGAAAGAGAAAGGCCACAGGGGAGGCGCTAGGGGTGGGTTAAAGTGGCTGAAGCCCTGAATGTTTTTATTACCATGTCTTGTGGACATCAAGAGTTTTCATGTGCATTAAAATCATTTCTATTAAACCAGCACTTAGACAGTAAAATGCAACTGTTTGAGGTATCTTACTGTATAACTTCATAATGCTCTTATCATCTGTCAAAATTAGGTTGTTGTTACTGTAGCAACAAATCTCAGACTTTAATCACACACGATTTAGAGCGATTATATGCATGGTTAGCATTTCGCATGGTCAGTGGCAGGCTTAAAAATAAAAAATAGTTTATTATTAAATGATTTAAATCCTAGAGAAAATATTGTCTTTTTACTCTAGTTCTAAGCAAAGCCATGTTTCTGCACACTGCGGTGTTTCGGGACTGAATGATTTTGCATTTTTGAATCAATGATTCACTGACCCATTCATAAAAACAGTTTCTTACTTTGTTTTTGAATGAATTAGCTGTCTTGAACGAAACAATTGAATAAATGACGACGACTCTGTCATTAAGACAGTAGCTTACTGCCACCTACTTGCAATTTTAGTCTCACATTTAAATGTGTCATTCTATTTTTTCTATCATTTCATTTTTCTGTGTTCGAGATTTTATATTTTAAACATTAATCTCATAATATTATTTATGGAATTTGTAGGGGTGGAATGGTTCAACTCACTCATTCACGGTTCGGTTTGTATCACACTTTTAGAGTTTAGGGTGAACAATATCGGTACAGTTCGGTATGTGCTATGTTTAGGAAAAAACTATAATCTCAAATAAAAATAAAGAAATTAAGAATAATCGATCAAGCAACAGCACAAATAAATACAATGCAGTAAAGATACAAATAAAATGAACAGTGATTTTCTTTTTTGTCTAACATAAGGTCTAACATTAGTTTTTTAGGTACAGAAATTGAATAAAGTAATCAAATGTAAAATAGCATTGCAAATTTTACTGTATAAATTAAATATTAATCTTTATTAAAGTTACAAAAGCTATTCAATCAAGAACAGTGAGTGTTTTCCTTGTTGCTGTATGATTAATATTAAGAAAGTGCAGTCACTTTAAGAGAATGCACTGATCCAGTGCACTGATACAGTACGTTCAGCCAGCTGTGTCTACTATAGGATACTTACCAAGACGGGCATTTTGACAATTTTTGTGTGAATTCGTCTATTAAAAACACAATACTTCAGAGCAGAGCCGGCACCAGGGCTCTTCCATCGGGGGTGCATTTAAATCTCTAGGGAGGCACAAATGACGTTTTGGGTGGGAAGTGTGCAATCTGTGATTGCGTGCGCTGTTTTATCGGTTTCACTTTCGAAATCAATCACGTTCAGTAAGGAGGGGAGAGGATGGAGGGGGGGGCAGACTAACTCGTTTTGGGGGGCACGGCCCCCACTTGGCACAGACCCTGCTTCAGAGAGAGCTTAATATTTGTGCGCGTTCTGAGGCGTCAGTTTGGATGAGTGCACACACAAATCTTCTCATTGCGTGTGTGAGTTCGCATCCTCTGGCTTTTAAATGTTTAAACTGGCAAGGCTTAAATGAGTTTAGTTTAATCACAGATATCAATGTGTGCTGTTCAGGTCTGTGCACGGGCGCTATCAGCACAATGACAGAATAAATGACTGCTCATATTCCAGCATACAGCATTCGCATTGTACCAGAGTGACTGGTTTGTCCACATTTTTTTGTTTTCATCGCTGTTGTTGTAATGTACTGGGAAGCCAGAATGCACATCAACAGAAACATACATTAGCTGAACCCTGTTTGTTTTACGTGTTGTTATTTATTACAAACCATATAACAGTGCATTGTCAGATTTAAGTTGAACTGCGGTCCTAGTGTGTGCCGAACTGTATGTGGAGAACCGTACGGTTTGATGTTTTTCTGACAACCGTTTCATCCCTAGCAATTTGTAAGTGCAGTGTAAATGTATGCAGGTGCTTCTTAAAAATATGTGTCGGCTATAGAGCCCTGCGTGTTTAATTATACTTGTTCTTAAAAAAAAAAATAATAATAATAATAAGCCACTTAACCTATACAACTTTTATACGTTTTATTTGAAGGACGTCTGGGCTAAGACCTGGACATCCACTCGCCCTTGAGCCGCCCCTGGCCATTTATAATATTATATGTATTTATATATAAAGCATAAACTTAATTTAAGCCACATAAAGACAAACAAAAATTGAAGTCATTATGTAGATTAACCATGATTTGGGACAAATACAGTAAAAATAAATAAAAAAATAAATACAGTAATCAAACGTCAGATATCAAAATATAGATATTCAAATAAAGCTTTTGTATACTCTATAAAAATCACTCCGGGTGAGTAGAGTAAAAAATTAACTAGGTGATTGATTACATTAATAATTGCAAACTGTTTTTTTTTTTTTTTTTTTTTTTTTTTACAAATTTGTGACAATTTACAAGTTTTCTGAAATGTTACATTTAAAAATGCAAATGCATCATCTAATTAAATATACAGTAATTTGCATACATTACAACAAAAATCTGAACATTGAATAAACCTTCAGAAAATAGGAATAAAATGTAAAGTTTGGTGTTTGTAAGTGGAGACTGTAGATAAAGTGCAATTAAAGCAACATCTAAAATGTATTTTTAATGTTTTCTTTACACTGGTTCAAAACAACAGTTAATGGAAAGCCAAACAGCCCAAAATCTCAAAATTGACCAACACATGCCTTTTGCCTTTTGTGTCTCGCCTTAGTAGCCCTCATTTTAAAGTATTCCTGATTTAATGACATTGGTTTATATGTGCCAGATCTGATTTTTTTATCTTGGTTTTCTTCGTCTGATTGTGTTGTGATGATCAGAGGAGCACACGGTCACTGAGAACCAACTGGAGGTCCTGCGTCAGAACGTGGGTGGAAACTGGAAGCAGGTGGCCCGTAAACTGGGGCTGACCGACATAGACGTGGACACCATCGAGCATGACTACGACCGCGACGGCTTGGCAGAGAAGGTGCACCAGACGCTGGAGCGCTGGAAGATGAAGGAGGGTCTGCTGGGCATCACCGTGGGTAAACTGTGCCGTGCGCTGGAGGGCTGCATCAAACCCAATGTCCTCCTGCAGCTGCTGCTGAAGTGTCAAGACGCCGCTGGAGTGCCTTGAAATGTCACCTTTTAGTTGTGTCATAATTACATTAGTATCTTCATCGCTGGAGGTTATCAGATTGGGTAAAGGGGCATTTATACCTTCATCAAACATTATAAAGACGTGCAGTGTTTTTGACAGCCTAACATTCATCACTGTTTCATGGTGCTGGATGTTACGACATAATGATTGCAGTTCTTTGAACTATTCATAGCACAGAACACATCTTTCTGCCATGTGATATGGGAGGGCATTTACATGAAACCGTATGAAAAAAAATGGGGCACTTCTAATGCATTTTGACGGTTCATTTACACGAAAACAGTGTTTTGGCTGCCTGAAAATTTGAACTTTTGAAAATGGGATTCAAATTGCACTGTCCAAAAACACTGTCATGCCCATGCATATCGCGTGATCATGTATTGTTTCTTTACAAAGTGATATCGCCATCTACTGGACTGGCATGAATAATACAATGTTTTTGGTCATTTTTGGGGATCGTACTTACAACTTTTTGACAACTTTTCTAAAACGCAAAAGAAAAACTTTTACCGAATTCAGAGCAGATTGCTCCAAAGTGCCTTTTTCCTGAACATGATCAAATGAATTAGTCTTTATATTTCAGAATCATTTGTCATGATTGTTAGATGCTTTATGATTTTTTTTTCCTGTTTACAGATATCTTTAAAATTAAATACTGGTGTGTAGATCAGTGACAGGAGTCTATGGGGGTTTCTGCTGGGTGCTCCGATTTCCCCACAATCCAGCGACATGCAGTTTAAGTGGACTGGATATGCTGAATTGGCCATAAGAGTGAATGTGTGTGTGTGTGTGTGTGTGTGTGTGTGTACCTGGTATTCCCTATGTTATGGGGACCAAGTGTCCTCACAAGTAAATATTGCCATTGTGGGGATCTATTTTAGTTCCCATTAGGAAAACGGCTTATAAATCATACAGAATGAAGTGTTTAAAAATCTCAAAATTACAGGCATTTTGTGTGAGCGGTAGGGGATAGAAAATACAGTTTGTACCCCTATGAAATGAACCCAAATTGATAGGAATACCAGTGTGTGTTTCAATGGTTTGCATCAGGAAAACTACCCGGTGTAAATCCTGTGTGTAAATCTAATGTGTGGATAATTCTGTGGTGGTGAAATGAGATGATGATAAAGATCAGTGACAAACCAAAGAAAAAATAACCTAAAGTGTCTTTTAGATCACAATTTGCCAACAATACCACTTCAGTGCACTTTGGCATTGACCCTATTGACTCTATTTCATTGGTAACAATGAAATTGGTAGCTTTATTGAAATATACATGGATGTTTAACAACCTTAAAAAGTTGTGGAATCTTTCCATTGCACAAAAGTTTCTTTATAGTGAATTGTAACGTTCTTGGGATTATTAAAAAAAAAAAAAATCAAAAAATTCACACAGAGAAAATAGTGGTTCTCTTAAGAACTGATCATTGAAGGTTCTTTAAAGAGTCCAAAATGGTTCTTCTGTGGCAAAAAACCCTTGTTGGAAGCAAAAGATATTTTCTCATTTGGTGTTTTGATGTTGGTGTTGGTGGTGGTGGAGAGAGTGTCTAACGTTGGTCCAAAATTTCCTTCAGGTTTGAAATCTGGTGACTGTGATTTGTGTGAAAGGGGCACTTGATATCCTGGAAGATGACAATCCCATTGATAGAAATATTTTTATTAATGTTTCATCAATCATCTTTATATTGGTTTGCAGGATCCCAAACCATGTCAGCAAAATGCTTCTCAATGCATAACAGCAGCAGGATGTGTCCCTGGATTTTCTTTTCATTTGTCACCCATCTGTCTATCTAAACTCTTTTCAATATCATGTCAATCCAACTTTTTTTATTAAAACTACTTTTTTTCTGTGATGCAATCATCTTCTCTAATTCCTCTATATAAAACATAATTCTACACAGGAAAAGTGCACTACTTCAGTTCATCTATATAGCTAGAATTCAGTAGAGTGTAGATGAACAGTGTCTAAATCAGCACTTTGTTAACAGTTAAACTATCACCTTCAAGCAACAACCACAGTATTTTTGTTTTATAATGACTATTAGAAGCCAGAGTGAAAGTGTCGTGGTTTATATTTTTCAGACATCTGAAAGAAGGAACATACAGCATACATTGCACTTTCATATGTGTGTGTGTGTGTGTGTGTGTGTGTGTGTGTGTGTATACCATACCATAGCATGTGTTTTCATTAGTTACATTTTTCCACATCCCATGGATGCTGAAGTAAAAAATTGAATTGAAAAAGACAAGAAATGGAAATGAAACTGAATTGCAGTTCATTATTGAGTTTAGCACAGTCAGTACAGTGGAGTTCTGGGTCAAATAAATAAATAAATAAATAAAAATAAAATAAAATAAAAAGAAAGAAAGAAAAAATAGAAAAACTTCACGAAACATGCCTATTGTCTATTGATTGCAATCCAGGGGGGGAGGGAGGGGGAGAGGGAGGGGGGGGAGCAATATATATATATATATATATATATATATATATATATATATATATATATATATATATATATATATATGTGTGTGTGTGTGTGTGTGTGTATGTATCAGACACGTCTATAAATATAAGTGTGAAAGTAAGAAATATTAATAAACATTAATTGTCTGGTGAGGGAGCGCATCTTCCAGAATGAGAATGTGACGTCATCAGCTCTCTCTCTCTCCGCGCTGCCCTCCAGTGGAGGGATCTGGAAAGTTCAAGGACTTGCTGGTGCTGAACAGGCAGTATAGGCTATATAAGCGAGTGACTCGCAGCCCCGAAAGCCCTGCAACAGCATCAGAGAGACGCACAAAAACACAAAAGACACTAAACAAGTTGAGTCTGCTTGGATTCAAACCTTCCCTCAAATCATTCATGGGAATTGACTGGCCAGTGTGGATTGCTGTCCGGAGATCACACCAATTTACAGAGCTTTGAGGAGATCCAGCAGATGGAGATTGAACCAGTCACCTGCTGAACAGCGGAAAGAGTGAGAAGTGTTGAACACAAAAGAAGATATTTTGAAGAATGTTGGTAACCAAACGTTGCTGGTAGCCAATGAGTTCTTTTTTTTTTTTTTTTAACAGATACAAATATCAAAATATCTTCTTTTAGGTTCAACAGAAGATATAAACTCATACAGGTTTGGAACAACTTGTGGGTGAGTAAATGATGACAGAATTTGATGACAACAAAATTGATATGTTTAATTAATCAGGCATATTCAGGTAAATTCATTTATTACTTTAATCAGTCATAATCAAGAAATACACTGTAAAAAACAATTTGTTGAGTCAACTTAAAATAATTTGTAACCTGGCTGTCTTAAAATTTTGAGTTCAGTCAACTCAAAGAAAGTTTATTCAACTTGAAATGTTAAATTATACTAAGTGACAACTTATATTTGAGGTGAATCAACTTCAAATTTGAAGGCAGCTGGGTTACTTACCCATCTGTTAAGTTTAGCAAACACGAATATCTAAGTTGTTACTTAGTACAACTTAACATTTCAAGTTGAATAAACTTATTTTAGTTGACTGAACTTAAAATTTTAAGGCAGCAGGGTAATAAATTATTTTAAGCTGACTCAGCAAATTGTGTTTTTTTATTTTTTACAGTGTAGTTGGTCACACTAAAGTTATGTTAAGATATGTTGTTTACATCTTGTGGCTGTCATGCTGAAGCAATGAGTATGTTAATGTTCACAAATTGGCCCATTTCACTTCAGTTGTTTTACAGTAATAACAGGTTTTTGTGGTAATGTTTATGATAATTATGCCACAAATGTTGTTGATTGAACTTCACATGTTATGAAACCAGAATATGTAATTAAATTGCATGAAAACTGATCTGCTATTCACATACTCAGCATTATTCTCATGGCTTTGTTCACACTGCATCAATATGAATCTTTTCCTGAAAGATGTCCATAAATGTTTGTTCATGTAATGCAGGGATTCCCATTTGTTTGTTTTTTTTTACGTGTTCAAGTAATAAATTCTTATTTCATTTTTAATTTAATTAATTGTTAGCTTTTTATAAACTTACAAATCCACTGCAGTTCTTACATAAAGCCAGATTGGGAAACCCTGGTGTAATGTAATGTTTAATGCACTTTATGATATTGATATCGAAAAATGGAATATATTTTCTTTTTTGCGTTTTTATTTAAATATGGTATGTTTAATGGTAAGTTAGGTAAAAAGTCATCTAAAAGTAGTCAGAATACATTACCTAAAATTAGTAACCTAGATTAGGACTACAGTTTTCATCATGTAATCTGTACTCAATAATGGACTACAATCTGTAAACAGAGCTGGGTAGCATTACATGTAAACTGGATTATGTAATCAGATTCCAAAAAATAAGTACTTGTAATTAGATTAAATTACATCTTAAAATACTCATAATTAGACTACAGTTACTTTTTTCATGGATTACATAATTACAGATTATTTACACAATATCAGTAATTTCTTAAGAATTTATTGTTTCACAAATTTATAATTTAAAATGATTTAATTAATTACTAGCTTTTCATTAAACTCAAACCCCAGTTTGGGAAACCTTGATGTAATACAATATTTAATGCACTTCATGTTGCTATTAACAATGAATGCATTTTCTTAATCTTTTATTTTTATATCAATATGGTACAAGATTATCTTATTTAAACAATGCAATAAACAAGATCAAAAGTAATCTAAAAATAGTCTGATTATGTTACCTAAAATGTGCAATGTAATGGATTATGTTACCAACTACAATTTTTGCCATGTATTTTGAAATCAGTAATGGATTACAAATTAATCTACCCAGCTCAAAGAGTTATGACTATAAATAACATCTTTTAAAACTGATGTTTAATTAATCAGACATACTCATGTTAATTTATTTATCATTTTAAAATGCAACAGAAATATAAAAACAATGTGAGCACATTGGCTGTTGTACAGGTGAATTCATCACTAATGGCATATCTGCAGTTTTCTGTAATTCCTCCTGAACGTCACTGTATTTACACGTCGTCCTCATTTGCGCTTCGTTCACCGTGACTTCGGACAGTGTCTTTTGACGTGAGTCAGTAGATTACTGGACTGTGTGAATCTCCTCCCGCAGAGAGGGCAGTGGTACGGCCTCTCTCCGGTGTGAACGCGCTCGTGTCTCTTCAGCGCTCCGGAGTGACTGAAGCTCCTGCCGCAGTGCGAGCACTTGTAGGGTTTTTCTCCGGTATGAACGCGCTGGTGCATCTTCAGCGCGTTGGACGTGATGAAGGTGTTCCCGCACTCGGAGCACACGTGAGCTCTCACGCCCGTGTGGATGTTCTCGTGATCTTTGAAAGTGCATAGGCGCGAAAAACTCTTGCCACAAATAGAGCACAAGAAAGGCTTCTCGTTTGAATGAATGGACAGGTGTGTTTTTAAGTGCGACGCCAGGATGAATTTTTTCCCACACTGGTCGCAGGTGAACGGCCTCTCGCCGGAGTGATAGCGCAGATGACCTTTGACATCGGTCGCCCGTTTGAAGGTCTTCCCGCACTGAAGGCACGTGAACGGCCGGGCTTCGCTTCCTTTAGTTTGTTCTTGGCCGACGTCCTGTGATGAACTCAATGGTCTTTCTCCAGCTGCGATGTGCTGAGGTTTCTGATACTGATGATCTGATTCATGGTTCCACGCTGATTCATTCAGTTCTTGACTTTCCTCTGTTCCTTCCACAAGGCCTAAAATGAACAAATTAAATTGGCAAAGTTCAGCATAGTCAGTAAAGCACAAACATCAGGTAACTATTTGTATCTACTTGGTTATGATAATTCATTTATCATTGTTTACTCCCATAAAGCCGACTGTGATATTTGATATGCAAATTTCTCTATATCATCAACATGATCAGTCTTTGCTGTTAATCCGATCACACTCAATCTACTCCATGTCTTCTGCCATCTGATTGTTAAGAGTTTTGTTTGTTTGTTTTTTATCCACTAAAAGGTATTTTAATGTAATTGTAAGTAAATGTCAGAATAACTTGAGTAATATTTCCAGATGAACACTTACTGCACTGAAGCAGCTTGGCTTTACTTGATTCTCCGTTAATCATTTTTTAGTCTCAAATCTGATCCTTAGGATCTTTTGAGGAACATTTATTTGTTCATCTCTCATATGTTTGGATCATTTCAATCGCATTTTACAAAGACATATTATTGGAGATATAGTGTTCACTCATACTTACATCATTTTATGTCAGTATCTGCTCTACTGTTATAAAGATCTCATTGATTTACATCACAAGCATCAGAATTTCATCCTACCGTTTGGCCATATTAGCATATTCTGTCTCTACATCATTTATTTTGAACCACATCATTTTACAGTCTGCCAGCTGTGTTCCTCAACATCATTAACAAATGAATCAATGAATCAATCAAAAAGTTTTTTTTTTTTAAACAAAGTTTTTTATTAGGGGCCATATGTTTTTGTTTGTTTTTAAATATGTATATCTGTGTTTGATTATGTACTGTTTACACAAACCTCTTTGTTCCTCGTTTTCATCCTCATTTTTTATTTGGGATGGTTCTGAATCACTCATGTCTTCACTCTCCTCTTTAATAAACTCCACCTGTACAATATTATGCTACAAAGATCTCCTTTTTTTCCCCTGGTTGACCAGATGGTAGAAATATTCAGCATTTACTGATGAATTGGTGTAAATTGTGATCACTGTGGCATTGAGACCTAATGAAAAACACAAAAGAAGTTACTACATTTTTTTCTACGTGCATAATGTTACTTGCATTACTTTAATGTGGATACAGAGAGTATTTCTTTATGTATTTACATTTATATTAATCTACATTTTATTTTTATTTTTTTTTTTTATATTTAATCTTTACAGAGTACAGTGTAGGCTGTACCACTGTACTGACCATCTGTCATTTGGACATTTTAATATCTATTGTTTTATAATTATTATTCAGTACTCTTTCGATGTAAAATATTGGTTTGTCTGAGAGTTATCTTACACTTTGTGAGTTCATTTGTATCAACTGTGAGTCTGAATTCCTGATCTCGGCCGATGCAGCCATATTGTTAGAGAATTACTCATTTACCCAGGCATTTCCAGCAGTAAAATATGGTGCTGGTTTACTCAGGTAAAGAGCTCTGCTGTTAGCCTGTCAGTCTTGTTTCGCTCCTGTCAGAATCATCAGATGCTCACTGGTTAGTCTGCTACTTACGAGGAGTTGCTAGTGCTGCAGCAGTTTTCCTCATAACTTACTCCAATGCAATGCAGTTGCAAGATTGTTAATTGCATAAATAAGCAAACAAAAATCCGCGAAGAAAACCTCGTATAATATTGTTAGATTAATGTCGTTTTGGAGTAAACTCCTCCCTGTCAGTCTCCGCGATGTACTGACTGAATCATGTGATCAGTTGTCCGACTCACGTGATGTAAACCCACTTCTGTCTATCGCGTTGTTTAGGTTTGGCTGGCAGAATAACTATTGTAAATTTCATCGTCCTTAGTTTATATTCAGTTTATATTTTACAGCATTTAGTCATATTGGTTATTGTTGTTTCATATACAGACGTAGCCTGTTTCGTGTGTAATTTTAGATTTGCTTAATTCATAATGATTTTAGTATTTAAGGTGCACACAAATCATTTAAAATATAACAAACAATATTGTAAGAATATAAACGACGTTATAAATAATAATAATAATAATAATAATAATAATAAATGTTAATATATTTGTTTTTGTTTTAGAGATTTTTTTCCCCCTCCAAACTGCTCCTTCATTAGTAAAACAGTGAATGTGTTGGTATGCAGAAACATTTGTGAATAAACACTTTTTTTTTCTTTTTTTTTTTTCACACCCAAAGCCTAAAAATGAATACCTTTGGTTTAAACCACTAGAGTTTGAACTCTTTGATCTGACTAAAACTACTGTTTTTTTTCTCCTTAAATTAGTCTGTGCAAGATTTTACTCCATTTTATTTCTGGTAATTTTCTAATATACAATTAGAACAAAACACACTACTACATTGCTGAGCTTAAAAGAAAATAATCATAACATTACTGACATTTTATTCATCAATAATAGCTAACACAAGCCTAAAGAAGACCGCTTACTGTACAGCAGGCACACAAAAACAAAACTGGAATGTGCTTTTCTGTATCAGCAGAAATGGTGCTTAATTCTCAAAACATCACATTCAACAGTTTAACAAGATGGCATTAAATGGAAATAACAACAATTAGGCAAATAGATATCAATGTCATGATATCATTGAACTAGATTTAAGATGTATGCATTTGAATTGCATACAAAATGTTCATCCATTTGGATGAATAACAAACTTAATGTGACTTAATGCTGATTCGAAGCAATTTAAAAAAAAACTGCATTTCAATTTTATTTAGTTAGTTTTCATCATTTATGTATGACTGGGCAAATATGCATCATATTAAATGAATAGTTCACCCAAAAAATAAAATGTGCTGAAAATGTGCAAGATGTAGCTGAGTTTGTTTGTTCATCAGATTTGGAGAAATGTCATCCCATCACATGCTCATCAATGGATCCTTTGCGGTGAATGGGTGCCGTCAGAACGAGAGTCCAAACAAAGTGTTATTATGGATTATGGACTTGTAATTTAGTTAAAGGGGTCCTATTATGCTCTTTTACAAAGTCTTGATTTTGTTTTGGAGGTGTACTAGAACATGCTCTCATGCTTGGTGGTTCAAAAAATGCATTATTTTTAACATAATTCACATTATTACAATACATTTCTCCCAGCCTGGCACAAATGGCTCGATTAGTTCCGTGCTCAAAGGAAGGAAAGGAAAGGAAAGGACGTGATGTGTGGCCATGTATGGTGACCCATACTCAGAATTTGTGCTCTGCATTTAACCCATCCAAGTGCACACACACAGCAATGAGTAGTGAACAAACACGCACACACACACACCATGAACACACACCCATATTGCTATCGCTGCAGCGCCAGGGGGGCAGTTGGGGGATCGGTGCCTTGCTCACGGGACTCACCTCAGTCGTGGTATTGATTTTTTTTAAAACGAAATATCTCCCTTTGGACTGGACTTTGAGATTTGTAACTTTGTAGATCTTTTTATGCCCAAAGATACACACCACACACTGACTAAAGTTCAAAAAGTGAAAAAGCACCCCCTTTAAAAATGCCTTAATGATGGATTTATTTCAGCTTTTGTCTTCTCAAGATGTTAACTGATGGACTGGAGTGGTGTGGATTATTGTGATGTTTTTTAGCTGTTTGGACTCTCATTCTGACGGCACCCATTCACTGCAGAGGATCCATTGCTGAGACAGTGATGGAATGACACATTTCTACAAATCTGATGAACAAACAAACTCATGTTTATTCATGTTTAAACTGTGTAATCGAAATGCATAAAAGTTTTATATGCAATTCAAATACATACATTTTGAATTTAGACCAGGCATGGGCAAACTCGGTCCTGGAGGGCTGGTGTCCCTGCAGAGTTTAGCTCCAACCCTTATAAAACTTACGTGCCTGTAGCCTTCTAGTAATCCAGAAGACACTGATTAGCATGTTCAGGTGGGTTTGATCAGGTTTGGAGCTAAACTCTGCAGGGACACTAACATCTGTCCTTTGGGACGAATTCTATTTTTGGCTTTTGTACCATTTACATGGTGTCTATTTTTTTGTCCAGTGAGCAGAGTGTTTTTCTATGAGTCTGCAGATTTCTTTATGACCTGAAACACTTCCCACATGAAGCGCAGTGATACGTCTTCTCTGCGGTGTGAACCCGCTCGTGTTTTTTCAGGTTTCCAGGCTCCGCAAAGCTCTTTCCGCAGATTGAGCACTTGTAGGGTTTTTCTCCAGTGTGGATTCTCTGGTGCATTTTCAGATGACCGGCTCTAGTGAAGGCTTTACCACACTCAGAGCACACGTGAGATTTCACTTTTAGGACTGATGCTGATCCCAAACACGGATGGGTTTTGAGGCCGACGACCTGTGTGAATCTCCTTCCACACTGATGGCACATGTACGGCTTCTCTCCGGTGTGAATCCGCATGTGAACGTTCAGGTTCGCTCTCCGTTTGAAGCTCTTCCCGCAGTGCTGACACAAGAAAGGCCTTTCTCCAGTGTGAACTACGGTGTGAATCTTAAGCTGTGCTTTCTGAGAAAAACTCTTTCCGCACTGAATGCAGGTAAAAGGCTTCTCATGAGAGTGAATCTGCATGTGCAACTTAAGCTCGAGTTACATTTGAAAGTATTTCTACACTGACGGCAGATCAACGGCGTTTCTCTTTAAAACCGAGTCCACGTTGATGGCATGTGACCGGCTTCTCTCCGCTGTGAATTTGCATGTGCATATTCAGGTTTCCTTTGCATGTGAATCTCTTTCCACAAAGATGACAGGAGAAGGGTTTTCCTCCAATGTGATTCCACATATGAGTGTTCAGGTTTGTTTTTTGTCTGAAACTCTTTCCGCACTGAACGCAGGTGAAGGGTTTCTCTCCAGTGTGAACTCTTATGTGAGTCTGAAGGATTTTTTTCTCTCTGCATGTCTTTCTGCACTGAGGACACGTGAACGGCTTCTCTCCGCTGTGAATTCTCATGTGTGTATTAAGACTGTCTTTACGTGTGAAACTCCTTCCACACTCCACATATAGATATATATATATATATATATATATATATATATATACACACACTCACTGAATTATGAACCATTTCCTCAAATTACGAGAGGAAAGTCACAGATGGTTTTTTCAGCCATTTTAGATGATCAGATATCACAAAAAATTATCACAGCTCTCTTAATGTATCCACATGTCACAGTCAAAATTGGCCAGGAATAAATTACAACAACACGGAATTATCATTAAATAAAACACAAATTCACATAAAAACATTTAAAGAATGACTGAATGAATAAATATAAGCAAAATACCTGGTTGCATAAACATGCACCTCTTTTTATAATATTTATAATATTATAATAATTACAATATGTTTCAAATAATTGGGCATGTTAGTGGGAATCAACAAAACGCATGTAAACGCTTACTGAAACGTGAATTTAGAATCATCCAGTCTTCATTTACAGTGGCTATAAAAGTCTACACAGTAAAAATATAACTCCAAGCAGCAATTATCTTGGCCAGCACTACAGAAGAAAGGCAGCAGCATCAGAACAAGTGCAGCAATGAGTAACTGATGCCATTTTAAGATGATTGTAGTCAAAATGACTGAAGAATCATAAATACAAGAACTAGTAATATGATTTAATTGTTTATCACTTTTGACCAATAGGTGGTGCTCTTATCAGCTCGATTTGATGTGTTCTGTGAGGTGATGATGGCACACACAAAGTTGGTCAATAATTATGTCAAAGCTCTGCAGAGATACAGCCTCAGACACAGTTCGGCAAATTCGTTGATGCGTTAAATGATAACCATTTCACATATCGCCACAAAATCCATACATTTTTGCCAGAATAATATGAAGATGGTTCGAGTCAAATTTGGTGACAATCTGACCAGCGTTTTTTTTTTTAAAGGGGTCATCGGATGCTAAGTTCACTTTTTCATGTTGTTTGAACATTAATGTGTGTTGTCAGTGTATGTACAAATCTACCCTATAATGATAAAAACCCATGCAGTGGTTTTTAATTAATCTATAAAAATAATATCCCCTTTTTCAAATCGAGCCGTTCTCAGATGCCTGTCGGTGTGGCGTCACACCAGCAGAGGACACTCCCACCATAGTTGATTGACATGAGCTCTTACCTCAGACCAGCTGTCACAGTCCAGTAATTTTCCTTGTTTTGATGCCAGAGCAGGGATGTAAGTTAGACAAGAATATCTCCGATTGAGCGACTGAAGTGTTGTGTTGCTGGATGTAATAATGAACATAGTGGTCGTCATTTACTCCCGACATCTGAGCCGCTGAAGATGCAGTGGATTACGTTTATTTGTGAAGGGAATGCACCTCCCGATCTACATATATCCGTCTATGTTCGCGCAAATCATTCGTGATCCAGCTTCACTTACAGCAGAAGTGAGTATAAGGGTTTTTTTTATGAATCTTTGTAATAGCCTTTCCTAATAATGTGCTAGTTAGCAAGTTTAGCGGCTAAAGTAAACAGACTTGTCACTCCACAGAGAGAAGAGAGGGGCGGGGCGAGCAGAGCTCATTTGCATTTAAAGCAGCCTCGACCAGAATGAGATGATTTTTGCAGAGCTGATTTTGGCAAGGTAAAAAGGGTGTTGTTTTACACTACCATTGAGAATTTTTAACCTAAGTATATTATAGACTTTTCATTAAGACCCTAAGGAATCATATCATCTTGTGGAAAATGGGCATCCGATGACCCCTTTAAGAAAATCAAATTGGCGGATAGGAAGTTCAGCTGACTGACTGTTAAACTGGTATCTATGTCCTCACATGACCTAAAGAATATATTGAGACCAGTTTCATTACAATAGGCTGATATGCTCAAAAGGTATTAGCATTTTTGGAAATGCCATAACTTTAGACCACAATGTGGCGCTGCCTGAAACTTTTTGAGTACCATCAGGGCATGGTGCTGAAGACACATACTGAGTTCCATAAATACATGCCAATGTGTTCGTAAAATATAGCAATTAAACTAAATTGGGTAAACTTTTTGGCAGCATTGCTTGAAGGTGATCTGAGCTAATTCTGGTGAAAAAAAGACAAACCATCTAGGACAGGGGTGGGGAACCTTGATCCTGGAGGGCCGGTGGCCCTGCAGAGTTTAGCTCCAACCTTGAAAAAAAGTACCAACCTGTATTTTGAAGACCTTGATTAGCTTGTTCAGGTGTGTTTGATTAGGGTTGGAGCTAAACTCTGCAGGGACGCCGGCCCTCGAGGATCAACGTTCCCCACCCCTCATCTAGGACGAGTTCAAAATTATTTTTTTTTACACCATTTAAAAAAGTTCTAGACTCCAAACCTGCTATGGTTAATGTGGAGATTGTTCTCTATCTGTGTGCTAAATTTTTTAACTTTCCCACAAGCAGTTCTATGGGCTGCCATAGATTCAGAGCAGAAGAACAACAAAAAGAAGCAGCACTTATCCCTACAACAGAGCTCCACATTGATTATATTGAGGGGGATCTTCTGTGTGCAGCCTGTTCAAGCAATTCCACAGGTTTTAGACATTGTTTAAAACAATCTGTTATTTGGCATGATTCCTTCCGTCTTGTCTACTGCCCCAGTCAAGCTGCTTGCACCACCATGCTTCATTGTGGATATGTTGAAGTTGGTGTGGTGTTGTTTGGATGATAAGCAGTCACTTTCATGCCAAATAAGGCCCGAATGTTCAGTTTGGTTTCATCAGACTATAAAACATCTTGGTTTTGGTCACATGGTTTTGGCAAAATTAATGCAGGCTTAGATTTATTTTTTATTTATTTATTTATGTATTTTTTTTTTTTTTTTTTTGTGGGAACTGGCTTCCATTTGGCCACCCTACACCATAACCCAGATATATGAAGAACACAAAATATACAGAATACAAAACTCCATCAAAGGAATGTTTTCAGAAGAAGAACGGCATTTTGAAATGGCCTGAATCCAATCAAAAACAAAGAGGGCTGCAGACAGGAAGTCATTTGATCAATCTGGAGCTCTTTTGCTGGAAAAGATGGGAAAATACAGACAAGGGTCTGACATGATAGATCTTTCAGATAAAATCTGTGATTGTAACAAGGGTGTGTAGTCAGTAGTCACTGTATACCATAAAAGTATATATACAGTGATATAAAAATATATATACAGTGTTAGTGGGGGGGAAAGGTCATTCTGTGTCACCTCAACCAGAGGTTGATATTGACTGTCAATCATTTTCTGCAGGAAAGCCAAAATATGAAGCAGCACAAATTAATATTTACTGAGTAATAACATTATTTTGCAGAGTGGGTCAAAGTGGGAATTTCCACCCAACATTTTAGAACAATAATGCAAAAAAAAAAAAAAAAAAAAAAAAAAAAAAATCTTATAAATCATTATAACATTAAAATTAAAATTATATTAAATGAAAATTTTATAAAAAGCTTTCAAAGCCAAATGAAATACAAAACATACTTGGTATTTATTTATTTTTTTTTTTTTTAAGATTTTTTCCTTTTTTTTCCCTTTCTATTTAGTGGTTTTTAAAAGTATATCTATATAAACATATCTATAAATATCTATTTAGCATCTGACAGGAAAAGTCTCATAGACCGAATGCAGATGAGCAAACGCTCCAAAAACGCGTCTTATAAGAAAACACCCACACCAAATCATACTTTGCTTAAACCCATTCATCTCTCTCCCATTAACTGTTATTTCACATCTCTTTTACGTGTAAGCTGCTGAAACTTTGTATCTTGAGCAGTAATGAATGAATGAATGAAGAATGATCACCAACCTCTCTGTTCCTCTGTATCTTGATCTTTCACTCTGCATGGCTCTGAATAACTCATTTCTTCACTTTCCTCTTTAATGAGCTCCATTATTATGACAGAATGTCTGAGTTTCAAAAAGATGTACTAACTAGACACAAACGATCAGTAGTTTCATCTGGAGTTACTCCTGCTTGTTTGCAAACAATGAGAATATACGCAGTTATTCACCTGAATCCCAACTCGCATATTTCTTTTGCGCAGTTAAGGCGCACACAGTGCGCTCGTTAGATTCATTAGATGAGAGATGCGCTGCGTTACTTTGTATCGTGCGTTGTTCTTCTTTGGTTTGTTGGTGGTTCGCAAACCGACTGAATGCCGCCGCCTACTGGACTGTTGCGCAATATTGCAGTGCCGTATTACCTGGGCTTTGTTTACTCCGTCTGATTTGGTTTAAAAGGTCTGATTTTTCCCAAGATGGACACCCGTTTCTAACCACATTTAGCCCTAAAACATAAATGAAAATATGCAACAATTGGAGAAATATATCTGGATAAATATATATGCAGTGCTGTGTACACTACACCCAGACTTTAATCTTTCTAAACGTCACTGCTGTTCAATCACCTATGATTTTGAAAGAAAACTATACCAATAGTAAAAACAGAAAGCATCATATGTTTATACAGAGGTTGGAAGGTTTAAGGCTCCATGTACAAAACTGCTGAGTTTTACACATTTTGAGAGCCAAATGAGAGAAACTGAAGAACAAACAATGCTGAAATCTGTCATTTTGGCTTCAACTTTCAAGTGCAAAAAGTAATTTGCACATACTTTGACAAAAATGAACTACTAAGTAAACACTGACCCACTGGATTTAATATTTTGGCTTTCATTAGTTTGTCTGTTCAGGGAAAAAAAAAAAATTATATATAAATATAATAAGAAGAATAACAAATTAAACAAAAATTACCCTGGAAAGTTTCTGAAAGTTCAGAAACTTTACTGGACAAAATGTATGTCTCTTTTAAAATAATATATACTATAAAAATTAGCAGTATATATTATCTTGAAAGAAACAAAAAAAGTAAAATGTAAGTAAATGATGGCATAATTTGCATTGTTAGGTGAACTACCCCTTTAAAAATGTTGATGTAGATTTTTGTGAAAAATGGTCATTGCTAGACACCTTTTTGAAATTAAATAAATTATTTATTATATTATTATTATTGCTGTACCCTACTCAGACATAAACTACCTAATTCCTGCCCTACACAAAATACATTAGCAATACTGGTATGAACAAAATGAGCTCACTTTATTACTAATATTTTTAAAATAACAAGTCAGAAGTTTTCTGCACAGGTGTTGTATTTATAAGCTCAGCTAAAAATCTTCTTTACTGTTCAACTGAAGAAACAAAGACATCTACATCTTAGATGGCCAGAGGGCAAGAATTGTCCCTTCAGGACTTTACCTTTTGTTTGTTGAAAAAGTCCAAACTTCTTTCCACCCTTATGGAGACAGTTCAATTCGTTCATCACTAAAGACAATGCACTGCAGTTTTGCAGCTTTCACATGCGTGTGCAACTTCTGCTGCTCTTTTAAACCTCTTTCCACAAACAGAGTACACGTAAGGATTCTCATTCGCAGGACTTTTCAAGTGGATTCTCAGGGCTGATGGTGACGTGCAACTTGTTCCACACTGATGATTTTTCTCCAGAGTGAGACAGCAGATGAATTTTGAGATTGCTGGACTGTGTAAAACGCTTCCCGCACTCGTCACACGCGTACGGCTTCTCTCCCGTGTGAATCCGCATGTGTATATTGAGACTCGCTTTGCGTGGGAAGCTCTTCCCGCACTGATGGCACGTGAAGGGCTTCTCTCCGGTGTGAGTTCTTATGTGACTCTTCAGGTGACCTTTCTCTGTGAAACTCTTTCCACATTGAGGGCACGTGAAAGGTTTCTCGCCCGTGTGAATCCTTTTGTGACTTTGCAGATGACTACTCATTATGAAGCTCTTCCCGCACTGAATGCAGGTAAAAGGCTTCTCACGGGAGTGAATCTGCATGTGCAGCTTAAAGCTCGCTTTACATTTGAAAGTATTTCCACAGTGACAGCAGATGAACGGCGTCTCGTCAGTGTGAATCCTCATGTGCATCTTCAGGTTGCTTTTCTGTTTGAAGCTCCGTCCGCACTGAAGACACGTGAAGGGTTTCTCTCCACTGTGAATTTGTACGACGTGCATATTAAGGTTTCCCTTGCACGTGAAGCTCATTCCGCAGCGATGACACTCAAAGGAATTTTCTCCATTGTGATTCCACATATGAGTGTTCAGGTTTGCTTTCTGTCTGAAACTCCATCCGCACTGAGGGCAGGTGAAGGGTTTCTCTCCAGTGTGAACTCTTATGTGAGTCTGAAGGATTTTTTTGTCTCTGAACGTCTTTCCGCACTGAGGACACGTGAACGGCTTCTCTCCGCTGTGAATTCTCATGTGCGTGTTGAGCCTTTCTTTACGTGTGAAACTCTTTCCACACTCCACACATGCGAACGGCTTCTCTCCCGTGTGACTCCTTAAGTGCTTCGTCAGGCAGTGTTTTTGTGAGAAACTCTTTCCACACTCGGAGCAGGTGAACGAACGCTTGGCTTGTTTTCCTTTGGTCTTTTCTTGGTTCAAATGTTTGTCACTCTGCGAGCAACTAAAATGATTTTCTGCAGGACTAAGATCAGAGGAGTTATGATAATAATGGTGCTCCTCATCACCGTCATTCAGTCTGTTATTTTCTTCCTCCACTAAATCTGTGAGAACAAAACAAAAAGCCAAAATTAATTCCAAGAAAGGGAATTCTTGTGTGTCGGTCCTTGTAATATTATTTTTATTAACAATAATTTATTTATTTTTTATTCATTATTCTATTTTGTTTATTATTATATTTTTTATGTATAGTGATAAAAGCCAAAATATTAAATGTCATGGATGAATATTTACTGAGTAATCGGTAAAACTATTTTGCAGAGGGAGATGAAAATGTCAATTTTCACCTGAGATTCAGAGTCAAGCTACAGGGAGGAAAAATTGACTTCAGAAAGATGGCAGCATCATAATGTTATTTTTACACAGAGATTGGTAGGTTTGATAGTAAAATCTGTTGACTTTAGCAATCGTTGTTGCATTATGTGCCAATGGTGACCATTCAAAAATGGTTAAACAGCACTTTTTAAGTTTTTTTCTCCAAAGTTTGCATGCCTTTAACTCAAGAGGTATTAGAGATATCGTAATGTCCTTTAAGTTGTTGGGTCTTAACAAACTTTCCTTTTGGCATCTTCATTTTTAAGGCCCTACAGGATTCAGTTCCAGAGATACTGAAATTTCAATATGGCTCCAGGAGTAAATCATTTCAGTGGTCAAAAACCAAATGCAGGTCACTTTGCAAAAATATACTACTTCGTTTCTTTTAAAGAGGAATGTCTGCAGAACAAATCGTGTTAAAACTAGAGATGCGTCTCATTTTCTTCTGTCAAGACAACTACATTGAACATACCTGACTGAGTGCCATAAATTTATTTTTTCAAAGTTTGCATGCCTATAACTCTAATATAAGTATTAAAGACATCGCAATATGATATTAGATTCTTTTTGTTAATCAACTTTTCTTTTGGAATCTTAATTTTCAAGGCCCTACATCATTCATTCCCAGAGATATGAGGATCCCAATGAGGCTGTATGTCCAGATTGTCGAATGTTGCCCATTTTCAGTGGTTGAAAACCAAATGTTGGTCACTTTGCTTACAGCTGATACTTTTTTATTTAAAGAATAATGTCTGAAGAAATAATGTTGAAATTAGAATTGTATCTTGTTTCCCTCTATCAAAACAATTGCATAGAACATACCTCTCTGAGTGCTGAAAGTGCATTGAAATGATCAAGTTGAGGCACATTACCTTGCTCTCAGTAGTCTATTCATAAGATTATAATGTTTATATAAAGATATTTAAGGCAATAAAGATGCTAAAAGAACATCTATTAACATATCTTTACTATTTCCTGAGTTACAGGCATGCAAACTTTAGAGAAAAAAAAATAAAATAAAAAGTGCTGTTTCCCCATTTTTGAATGATCACCATTGGCGCATAATGCAACAAAGATTGCTAAAGTCAACATATTTTACCAGAGACCTACCAATCTCTGTGTAAAAATAACATTATGATGCTGCCATCTTTCCAAAGTCATTTTTACACCCTGTAATTTGACTCTGAATCTCAGTTCAAATTTGCCATTTTGTCCTCCCTCCCTCCTTGGATTACTCAGTAAAGATTCATCCATGACATTTCATATTTTGGCCTTCATCACTATACATGTCTATCGTTCTTCAGAAAAAAAAAAAAAAAAAAAAAAAAAAAACTATTAGCAAAATCAAAAATTTGATCTGGTATTTGACATGATTCCTTCTGTCTGCCCCAGTCCCAGCTGCTTGCATGCTTCATTGTGGATATGTTGGTGTTGGTGTGGTGTTATTTGGGTGATAAACAGTCACTTTCATGCCAAATAAGGCCCAATTGTTCAGTTTGGTTTCAGCAGACCATAAAATACATTGTCACGTGCACATTCAGATGTTTTTTGGGAGTACTGACTTCCATTTGGCCACCCTACACCATAACCCAGACATATGAAGAACAAATGATATACAGAATAGAAAACTCCATCAAATGAATGTTTTCAGAAAAAGAACAATGTTTTGAAATGGCCCGAATCCAATCAAAAACAAATCGGCCGGTAGACAGGAGACCCCCTGAAATTTTGCTGGAAAAGTGGGGAAAAACTGACAGGGGCCTGACATGATAAATCATTCATTTTTACATCTCAAAATCTGTGATTGTAACAAGGGTGTGTAGGTAGTTTATAGTCATTGCATAACATAAAGTATATGAAAAAGGGTCATTCTGTGTCAGCTCAACCAGAGGTTGTTATTAATTGTTGATCATTTTCTGCAGGAAAGCCAAAATATGAAACGCCAAGCATGAATATATGAATAATACATTAATATGTAGAAGGGGGGTGAAAATTAAATTTTTTTTTACTCATCATTTTGAGCAAAACCACAGATAATGCAAAATAAACTTTTATAAATCATTGTTATAATGTTATAAAGCTTTGTTTTATTTTTAGACAGAGATCTGTAGGTCTGTTACTAAAATCTGTTGACTACACAATCTTTCTTGCAGTCCAGAAATCAGACGGCACGCCTGCAACTCAGAAAAGTAGCATTTATATCTTTGTCATTGTAAAATTGTAATGTTGACATCATTCTGTCCTACAAAGAAATTGATTACTGTGTAAATATTGATTCATGGCATTTTTTCTTTTCATTATTTGTCTAAAAACCCTAATTTTACCCGGATTTGACATGGAAGACATGATATCAAATTTTGATGAAGTAATTTATTAGTTGATTCGGATGTTTAGCAAGTCGTGGAACAGTTAACTTAGTTTTTCAATACAAAATCACATAATTTCCCAAATCAAACCGGTAACGTTACACTCCTATTCAAGGAGTAGAGCAAGATTATGTCTTAGTAATGATGAAGTCTTAGTTTTTAATAAATAAATGAAATAATGATCACCAACCTCTCTGTTCCTCTGTATCTTGATCTTTCACCCTGCATGGCTCTGAATAACTCATTTCTTCACTTTCCTCCTTAATGAGCTCCATTATTATGACAGAATGTCTGAGCTGCAAAAAGATGCACTAACTAGACACAAACGATCCGTAGTTTCATCTGGAGTTACTCCTGCTTGTTTGCAAACAATGAGAATATACTTAATTATTCACCTGAATTCCAACTCGCACATTTCTTCTACAGTGCACACACAGCTGGATAAGCTTTAAAGTGTGCTCGTTAGATTCAGTAGATGTGACATGCGCTGCATTACTTTGTATCGTGTGTTGTTCTTCTTTGGTTTGTTGGTGGTTCGCAAACCGACTGAATGCCGCCGCCTACTGGACTGTTGCGCAATATTGGAGTGCCCTTAATGTGGTGTGACAAGTGCTGGATAGTAGCCAGTGTTGAGGAGTAACTAGTTACATGTAACAGAAATATGTCATTTAATTAGAAATTAAATGTAACTGTAATCTGTTACAGTTACAGAGAATAAAATGTGTTATTAAATTACAGTTACTTACGAAAATGTTGACAATTACAAAGGGGGTTAGATTTTAAAATCAGTATTTAACCTCAAACAATCTCAAAGTAAAAGGAGGTGTTGAGGTCTGATTTTGTAGTGGCTTAGCTTTGAAATGAAATGATCATTTTGAAAGTCTGACAGTAATAAATGTTGAGTACTATTGTAAGGTTAACCCCGCCTGCTTTAAATGTTTGAAAATGATTAACACTTTAGAAAAAAATTTGAATTATGAATTTAAAAATGTAATCAGAAAGTAACCAAATGTAATTAGTTTCATTACTTTAATAAAGTAACTGAAATAGTTACACTACTTACTAACTTTTAAATAAGGTAACTTGTAATCTGTAACCTATTACATTTCCAAAGTAACCTTCCCAACACTGGTAGTAACCGATTAATCTAAATTGAGTACTCATAATTATAATTAAAGTACATGACATTTTTGATAATGCTCATAATCAGATTTCAAACTACTGAAATCAGTCTGTGCAAGGCTTTGCTCTGTTTTATTTCTGGTAATTTCATAATAAACAATTAGAATGATATACACTACTACATTAGTGAGTGATAGGTGATAAAATAATAATCATAAATGACATTACTGACATATGTACTCATCTATAATAACACAAGCCCAAAGAAGACTGCTTACTGCAAAGCACACAATAACAAAACTGGAATGTGCTTTTCACCTCTGTCAGAGTTATTAGTTAGTCAAGCCAAGAACAAAAGAGAGTTTTCTGTATGCAGAAAGTAGTGTTTAATTCTCAATACAACACTGTTTAACATCTTAGTTTAACAAACTGGTATTAAATGGAAATAGCAACATTTACATTGAATGTAAATAGATATCAATGTCATTGATAATTAATTTGGCACTACTGCTCCACCCAAATATTTCAGTACAAACATTCATATTTAAACCTAAATTTAAGATTTATGCATTTGAAACTGCATATAAAATTCTAATTCATTTGGATTACTGACATCAACTCAATGTGATCTGAATTTGTCAGTCATACATACATTTAAATAACTGCATTTTAATTTTATTCATTTATTTAGTTTCATTTATGTATGACTGGGCAAATATGCATATTAAAAGAATAGTTTGCTCAAAAATTTTAATTAGCTGGAAATGTTCACACCCTCAGACCATCCAAGATGTAGATGAGTTTGTTTCCTAATCAGATTTGGAGAAATGCATCATTCCATAACTCGCTCACCAATGGATCCTCTGCAGTGAATGGGTGCCGTCAGAATGAGAGTTCAAACAAAGCGTCATTATGAATTAAAGACTCATATTTTAGTTAAAAACATCTTAATGATGGATTTGTTGTATTTTTTGTCTTCTCAAAATGTTAATTGATGTACTGGAGTGGTGTGGATTAGATGTAGATCATGGACTCTCATTCTGACGGCACCCATTCACTGCAGAGGATCCATTGGTGAGCAAGTGATGGAATGACACATTTCTACAAATCTGATTAAGAAACAAACTCATCCTAATCTTGGATGGCCTGAGAGTGAGGACAAAAAAAATGTTCATTTTTGTGTGAACTATTCAAATTTACTAGTTTGTTCACATTTACATGGTGTCCATTTCTTTGTCCTGTGAGCAGAGTGTTTTTTTATGAGTCTGTAGATTTCTTGATGTATCAAAACTCCTTCCACATGAAGCGCAGTGATACGTCTTCTCTGCGGTGTGAACCCGCTCGTGTTTTTTCAGGTTTCCAGGCTCCGCAAAGCTCTTTCCGCAGATTGAGCACTTGTAGGGTTTTTCTCCAGTGTGGATTCTCTGGTGCATTTTCAGATGACCGGCTCTAGTGAAGGCTTTACCACACTCAGAGCACACGTGAGATTTCACTTTTAGGACTGATGCTGATCCCAAACACGGATGGGTTTTGAGGCCGACGACCTGTGTGAATCTCCTTCCACACTGATGGCACATGTACGGCTTCTCTCCGGTGTGAATCCGCATGTGAACGTTCAGGTTCGCTCTCCGTTTGAAGCTCTTCCCGCAGTGCTGACACAAGAAAGGCCTTTCTCCAGTGTGAACTACGGTGTGAATCTTAAGCTGTGCTTTCTGAGAAAAACTCTTTCCGCACTGAATGCAGGTAAAAGGCTTCTCATGAGAGTGAATCTGCATGTGCAACTTAAAGCTCGAGTTACATTTGAAAGTATTTCCACACTGACGGCAGATCAACGGCGTCTCGCGAGTGTGAATCTTCATGTGCATCTTCAGGTTGCCTTTCTGTCTGAAGCTCTGTCCGCACTCAAGACAGGTGAAGGGTTTCTCTCCGGTGTGAATTCGTATGTGATTCTCAAGGACGTTTTTCTCTTTGAAACTCAGTCCACACTGATGGCATGTGAACGGCTTTTCTCCGCTGTGAATTCGCATGTGCATATTAAGGTTTCCTTTGCACGTGAATCTCTTTCCACACAGATGACACGCAAAGGGCTTTTCTCCATTGTGATTCCACATATGAGCGTTCAGGTTTGTTTTCTGTCTGAAACTCTTTCCGCACTGAGCGCAAGTGAAGGGTTTCTCTCCAGTGTGAACTCTTATGTGAGTCTGAAGGATTTTTTTGTCTCTGAACGTCTTTCCGCACTGAGGACACGTGAACGGCTTCTCTCCGGTGTGAATTCTCATGTGCAAATTAAGCCTTTCTTTACGTGTGAAACTCCTTCCACACTCGGGGCAGATGAATGAACGTTTGGCTTGTTTTCCTTTGGTCTGTTCTTGACTCAAATGCTCGTCACTCTGTGAGCAACTAAAAGGTTTTTCTGCAGGACTGAAATCTGAGAAATTTTGATAACAGTGCTCCTCTTCAGTGTCATTCGTTTCTTTCTTCACCTCCATCAAATCTACAAAAACAGTCCAAATTTATTCCAGTAAAGGGAATTCTTGTCGTTCTTGGTAAGGATATTTTTATTAATAATATTTTATTGTCTAATGACTGGGCATGTTAATGGGAATTAACTAAATACATGCAAACTCTTTATTTTCTGGGGAAAGCCAAAATATGAAATGCCATGAATGAGTATTTACTGAGTAATCCATTATTATGTAGAGGGGGTCAAAATGGCAACCATCATTTTGGGGCGAAACCACAGATAATGCAAAATAAACTTTTACAAATCATTGTTATAATATTAAAATGATTTTTATTTTTAGACCGAGATTTGTACGTCTGTTACTAAAATCTGTTGACTTCACAATCTTTCTTGCAGTCCAGAATTTAGACAAAGTTGGCATGTCTGCAATTTCGAAAAAAGTAACATTGATATCTTTGTCATTGTAAAATTATAATTCTGACATTCTTCTACAAAGAAACTGATTATGGTGTAAATACTGATTCATGGCATTTTTTCATTACTTGTCTAAAAACCTCAGTTTTAACCGGATTTGATATTAAGTGACCCAGAAGACATGATATAAAATTTTGATGAAATAATGTTTAGCAAGTCGTGTGACAATTAACTTGGGCTCTGTGTTTTGTTATACAAGATCATGTCATTTCTCACATCAAACCGGTGCACTCCTATTCAAACAGCAGAGCGAAGACTCCAAAAACACGTCTTGTATGAAAACACGCATCAAATCGTATTTTGCTTAAACCCATTCATCACCCTCCCATTATCTGTTATTTCACATCTGTTTTATGTGTAAATCCCGTGAAGCTGCTGAAACTTTGTATCTTGAGCAGTAATTAATGAATGAATGAAGAATGACCAACCTCTCTGTTCCTCTGCATCTTCATCTTTCACTCTGCATGGCTCTGAATAACTCATTTCTTCACTTTCCACTTTAATGAGCTCCATTATTATGACAGAATGTCTGAGCTGCAAAAAGATGCACTAACTAGACACAAACGACCCGTAGTTTCATCTGGAGTTACTTGTTTGCAAACAATGCAAACAATAATTGCATACGCAATTATTCACCTGAATCAGAACTCGCATGTTTTTCTTTGTTTTTTTGCACATACAGCTGATTAAACTTACAGTGTGTTGATAGATTCATTAGACGAGAGATGCGCTGCGTTACTTTGTATCGTGTGTTGTTCTTCTTTGGTTTGTTGGCGGTTCGCAAACCGACTGAATGCCGCCGCCTACTGGACTGTTGCGCAATATTGCAGTGCCGTATTACCTGGACTTTGTTTAGTCCGTCTGATTTGGTTTAAAAAGACTGATTTATCCCTAAATGGACATCTGTTTCTAACCACATTTAGCCCTAAAACATTCACTGAAATATGCAACAAATGGGGAAATATATCTTGATAAATGTGTATGCTGTGAGAACATTTTTTATACAGAGGTTGGAAGAACTGTTACCAATATCTTTTAATCAAAAGAAAAAGTTACTGTTATTACAATACTAATACTACTATTCATGTCTTAAATTCTTTATTTTCAAACGTTCAGAATTGAGCTTTTATTTTAATGAAAGACTGATGATAAATGTCTGTTAACAAAAATGTTGGAAATTATGCAAATGTCAAAATAAATGGCATATAACTCTAGATTTAATCAACTTCTGATGTGTTTGTGATGTGTCCTCTGTGCCACTTTCTCGTGTCACCGTGTTATCTCAAAAAAACAAAATGGATTGGAAAAATAAAATACATATTTGCCTATTTGAAATAGGTTTCTTATACCAAAAGAGAGCAGGCAGATCTATAATCAAATCAGATCAATGTATAGTGCTACATTTATTGTGTATAAAAATCTATAGTATCTGCATGGACTATCAACACTGCAGTGCAGTCAGGCTGAATACTATACACACAAAATACTGAACACATTATACGCATAATACATACTGTATACTATATTTACACAGAATAATTTACTGATGACATGAGATGCAAAGGTAGGGATATGCAAACTGAGTAGAACAGCAGAACAATAATAAATGCTCTTTTTTGCAGTGAGGAGGACATTTTGAGTTCAGAAATGTACAGTCTGTTGTTATAACACATTAAACTTTTATATGTCAAAATGTCAATAAAAATGTATTTCCTCGTTATCTGACATCTGACATAAAATGCACTGTCCATATAAAACATGCATTACTACAACAGGCAAAGCACTTGTCCTGTGTGTCTTTCTCAATCACAGACTGCTAAATATAATTTCTGAAAAAAAGTTGGCGGTATAAAAAAAAAATGCATGACCTTTTAGCAGCAATTTTGCAGTTTTGGGAGAAACTGCACAAGCTATATTTAGATTTTAAATGGAAAGAAACCTGTGATCAGTGGTGCAGTATAATTTCTGAATGAACGGTCATATGCCTTGTTATGTTACTCAGATGTTTGAAAGTCCTTCCACACTGAGGGCAAATGTAAGGGTTTTCTTTGGTGTGAATCCTTGCGTGCGTCTTAAGATGCTCTTTACGAGTGAAGCTCTTTCGGCACTGGTGACAGGTGTGAGGCCGTTCTCCAGTGTGAATCCTTCGGTGTCTCTTTAGGTCGCTTTTATGTGTGAATCTGTTCCCACACTGCAAACACGTGAACGGACTCTCTCCGGTGTGAATGCCGACGTGATCGTTAAGGCTTCTCTTATAGGTGAAGCTCATTCCGCACTGATGGCACGCGAAGGGCTTTTCTCCGGTGTGAATCCGTATGTGATCTTTAAGGTTTCCTTTCTGTGTGAAGCTCTTTCCACACTGTTGGCAGGTGAACGGCTTCTCTCCGGTGTGAATCCTTATGTGAGCCTTAAGGTGGCTCTTTTGTGTGAAACTCTTTCCACACTGAGGGCAGGTAAGAGAATTTTTAGGACTTCTGGTTTGTGAGCCATTAAAAGAGTCATGTCCGGTTCTGTGATACTGATGTTTCTCGTCCACTTCATTCAGCTCTTGACTTTCCTCTTTCACCTCCATCAGCTCTGAAATGAACATGTAGACAAACATTAATTAAAAGGGACAAAACCAATTATACAGCGTTTATGCTGCAGTTTTAGCTGTCGCCAGAATGATTTCCTTATACTTTTCAATAAATTATTACAGCCACCGTTGAAATGTTATACTTTAATTGGAGTAGAAACATACAGGAATAATGTCAGTAACTCATACTTTTATCCAGAGGGTAAAAGCAATGCGAGCACAGACTGGGATTAAGACTGGGCTCACATTAATGTTAAATCAAGAATGGACACCAACCTCTTCGTTCCTCAGCATCCTTCAATTTATGAGCTTCTGGATAACTTTCCTCTTTAATAAACACCATCTTTTTAGTACTTTTCATGAAGAATGTGACGTTACACCAGGAGTTATTCCTGCTTGCTTGAATCTTAATGGCCTCTTTAATTACTGGATTTACTTGATGGAATTCTTGCGTTCATTCTCTTCTTTAACAAACTCCATGTTATAATACTGTTTCACACTGAGATTTCTTAACTGGTTTGCTAGCTGTGTCATGTTTAAAATTAAGAAAATAATTACCTGAAATACACAAATGCAAAGTATGTCTGTTAGGTATTCGTGTGGATGAACTTGACAAATCAAATTTTAAATCAAATACAAATATTAATGTGTACATTCACATAAATCATTACAGCAGTACAATCATTCTACTTTAATTTCATTTCTGTTGCTTTTTAAGCGCATTACTATGTTGCTATAGTATATGCTATAGTAAAATCTTTAAATTCACCTGCTCGCTCGGAAATACTGATTAATTCAGAACAACAAACCTCTCAGCCGAAACACACTAGCCTGGTGCAGAATTGTGACGAACAACAACACAGATCAAAATAAAAGTCCTGTTCATATACATCATGACGGGATACTACTACTACTACTACTACTAATAATAACCACGAATAATAATAAGCAAGATGTATATTACAAATTATTAATTTTGATACACAAAACGCAATTTTATTTAGTTCAATCAGAACTAAATAAACATAGTGCAAAATCTGTTGTCTCGCTTGGTAGTGTATTTTTGCATCGTTAGAAGACACGTCTATTTAAATATTAATTTCACCAAAATAAAATTATCATGTTACTTGTATTTCGTATATTACATATCAATAATATGAAAACAGCGTATGAACGAGACTTTTATTTTGATGTGTGCTGTGGCGTCAAAATCCCGCACCAGTGTGTGGTGTGATTCGGCTGAGAGGTTTATGAAATTAAACCCAACAGTATTTAAGGTGTTTAAATCGATTCAGAACGGAGTTTTTTCATAGTGTTAAGCAAAATAAGACAGAGTGTTGAATGTAATGTTTTATGTAAATATAGCTACATTAATGAGCATATAAATGATGTGCAAAGCGCACACAAGTTGCAGAAAGACTTACTTTGTGTTTATTTTATTTTTATTTTTTTCAGTTCAGTATTACCATCATCTTAAACATGGCAAAGTGTTCAAACAAGTAGAAAAAAACTTAAAGTGGAACAGCTGAGATCTGCTTGACACATGATATTCTAAACATGGAGTTTATTAAAGAAGAGAATGAAGAAATAAGAATTCCAGATCCATGCAGAGTGAAAGATGAAGATACTGAGGAGAAAACAGGTTGGTTCACATTTTTATTACAGTGTTTCCTCTGAAGAAATTAATAATATTTTTGAATGTTTACAATCATATAAATTGGCATTAGATGAGTCATATGAGTGGTGTAATTAAAGTTGCTTAATGAGCTTAATTTTGTGATAATGCATGACCGATCGAAACATTAAGTCGGGATGGGGCATGTTTGACATGTTTAATATTCTCTATAGCTCTTTAAAATAGTATATTCTTTGAATAATTCAAACCTCAGTGGTTCTTGCTGAGACTCAAATATTCTTGTGCAACGCACGAGAACAAACCTGATTGGTTCTTGCAGCAGCTCATAGTATCCTGCTTGCACATTAGTGTAAAATTAACATTTAAATAAAAAATGCACATGTTTTTTTGTAACTAATTATTCTAAAGTCTTTTCACTGTGGTTGTGAATCAACAATCATCTAAATGATCATTACCTAACTACAGGAGCTATCTAGATTTGATGCCATTGACTTACAGAATTAACTTTGAGTTATTTAATGACTGTTGTTTCGTAGCATTAAAATGATCCCCTGTTTTCTGTGTCTTGAATTGGTTTTTGACCACTTATATGTCAATTTTAGACCTGATGCCGCTGAAAGAGGAAAGTCAAGAACTGAATGAGGTGGACGAGAAACAGCATGATTTTACCAGTGGAGAAAAATCCGCAGAGACCAAAAATAATTCCTCCGAAAAAATAAGTATAAAACCAAAAGCAAAAAGTAGTTGCTATCAATGTGGAAAGACTTTTTCACGTGAAGGACACCTTCGTAGCCACATGAGAATTCATACTGGCGAGAACCCATTTACCTGCCAACAGTGCGGAAAATGTTTTAATCAAAAAGGAAACCTTACAAGCCACATGCGAATTCACACTGGCGAGAGTCCTTTCATCTGCCAACAGTGTGGAAAAAGTTTCAGTCAAAAAGGAAACCTTAAAAGCCACATGAGAACTCACACCGGCGAGAGCCCTTTCACCTGCAAAACTTGTGGAAAGAGCTTCTCGCTGAAAGGAAACCTTAATCACCACATGAGAATCCATTCTGGAGAGAAGCCTTTTGTATGCCCTCAGTGTGGAAAACGTTTCACGCAGAAACAGTCTCTTAATTGCCACGTGAGAATTCACACTAGAGAGAACTGTTTTATATGCCATCAGTGCGGAATGAGTTTCACAGACATGGAACACCTGAACAGACACGTCGTAACTCACACTGGAGAAAAGCCTTTCAAATGCCAGCAGTGTGGAAGGAGGTTCAGATTAAATAAAAACCTCAAGAATCACATGAAAATTCACACCGGAGAAAAGCCCTACACATGCAATCACTGTGGAAAGAGTTACGCACAAAAAGGAAACCTTGAGGTTCACGTACGACTTCACACTGGAGAGCGGCCGTTCATTTGCCCTCAGTGTGGGAAGTGTTTCACGCATAAAGGAAATCTTAAGAGTCACATAAGACTTCACACGGGAGAGACACCTTACACTTGTCTTCAGTGCGGAAAGGGTTTCACTTATCAGAGAGACCTGAAAAGTCATTTACAGATTCATTCTGGAGACGTACTGCAGTGTTCGGAGTGTGGCAAGACGTTTGCAGAGAAGATCAACTTCTTAAATCATCTGCGCATTCACCCTGGAGAAAGGCTGTTTAACTGCGATCACTGTAGTAAAAAGTTTCTTTATCGCTCTCACTTGGAGATACACATGAAAAGTCACACTGACGAGAGGACTTATATGTGTACTTTGTGCGGAAAGAGTTTTAAATGGCTCGGCAATTTAAAATCGCACCAGAAAATGCACGCTGGTCTGAATACCTGTGCTGGACTAAGCTACTTGAAACAGCAGCAACAACTCCATGCTGGAGAAAAAACAAAGGACACATATAGCGCAAAGCCTTTCACTTCCTCAGAAACTTTAAAAACACAAGGAGTGCATCCTGGAGAGAAGCCATACACCTGCGCTTCATGTGGGATGGATTTCAGCACATCAATTTATCTACTGGCTCATGAGAAAAGGCACTGTCTGAAATAGCCATAAAGAGCAAAAGCAATCTTGAGGAGAATAGTCTGCATTTAAGACGCACGAAAAAATAATTTGATGCAAGTTCTGCATATGAAGAGGTCAAAATATTTCTTTAATAAACGTTTTCTTGCTGTCCAGTACCACAACGTTTGAAGGGATGTTTTTCTGCTCATGTTAGATTGTGGACTAGCATTAGTATGAGATTAATTAGGCAGCTCATCACATACACAATAATAACAGACACAAGCAAAGAAAATAATTTAAGAGCAAACACAAGAAAACTAAATTTAAAATAGAATTATGTGAGTAAAAAGGAAAGAAAATATATATAACAGTAAAACTAATAGCACATCTCTGCCCTTTGTAAGCAGAGCTGGGTAGATTCCTTACAAATTGTAATCCGTTACTGATTCAAAATTACATGACAAAAATTGCAGTCAGTAATGTAATCCACTGCATTACACATTTGAGGTAATATAATCAGACTACTTTTAGATTACTTTTGACCTAACTTGTTTATCACATTGATTTAAGCAGAATAATACTGATGTAAAAGTACAAAGTGAAAGAAAAGATGTTCCTTTCATTGTAATACCAACATGAAGTGCATTAAACAATATATTACGTCAACGTTTCCCAAACTGGGGTTCGTAAAGGGGTTTGTGAGTTTACAAGTAATTAAATCATACAAATGTAAAATCATTTTAACATAATCAAAATAATTCACTTACCAAAAAAGAATAAATATTTTATGTTTACCTGCATGCCATATGACCATTAACCAAAGTCAGAGAACCGTGAACACACAAAAGTAAAAATGCAAAAATCTCAGGGGTACTTAAAGGGGGCATTAATTATGATTTCACTTTTTTAACTTTATTTAGTGTGTTGCTGTAGCATCTGCAAAGTTACAATGCTCAAAGTTCTTTTACAGAATTGCTGATTAGCCACCCCTTTAAAGTAAATATATTGGGTGAAAGAAGTTCAGATGACAAAAAGTTTGAGAATGTCTGCAAATAAGAAATAACGAGAATTTGTGCATTTTAATGAGTTTGAAAGACAAAAGCCTTTCAAAGGTTAAATAACCTGCTGACTTCAAATAAAAATGAGTGCTCATCAGTAGTTGATGTAATGTTGAAACACTTCTTAAACCTGAAATGATTTTTGTAAATCCATTGGTCAAATGTCAATTGTCGCCACCTGACTAATTAGTCTATGTGTGAATGTCCACAAAACTGGACTTTCTGAGTGTATATACGCAGTAGACTATTTTAGAAAGTAAAATTTAAAAGATAGAAAAGATAAGAGAGAATCAATAAATTATGAATATAAATAAATATATATTTATAAGGGACCCAAAAGCAAAAGTATATGGTCAGTACTTAGTAACACCCCCTTTGGCAAGTATCTCAACTTGTGAAGCTTTGGGTATTTTTGCCAAAAGATGATTAAATTGAATCTGTAAAACTGACACTGACACTCAACCTAACAAGCTAATTAAGGTCTAAGACCTTGGTAAAAGTAATCAAATTTCTTCAGGTGTGTAATCTTTTGCATGGTGCTCGGATCCTCTTTTTTTTTTTTTTTTTTTCACTAGCTCAAAACAAAAATAACACACTAATCTTGCTTAAAAAGATGAAAATAATGTTTAATTTTTAAATGTATGCCTTTTTAAGATCAGTTCATAATTTACTCAACTATTCACAGTAAAATAAAATAGTGCATGCCACTGTATCTCATCATCAAGATAAGCTGAAAGAGGGTCAAAGCAGATTACAGTGTCTGACATAATAGAATTTAATAGCCTACAACTACACAATAAATAAATAAATAAATAAAATCTTTGTTTAACCATATAACAATAATATACTAGTGTCGAATAACTGAAATGTTACTGTAAAGTGATTGTTTCAAAAGTAGCATTCAAGAATCCTGACTTATTCTTTAGCCTTGTGAAATATCAAAATTTTCTTAATGTAACACTTTTGGCACCTTAAAAAAAACTTATTTGTAACAGTAGTTGCTCTAAAACTAGAGACATTTCCAACAAAGATTGACAGGTGAGTAATTAAAACTTATCACTTAAGAATCCTTACTTTAGTCTAACTGCAAACCTAAGGCAATCTCAAAAAGGTTTTCAAGTGATTGTTTTAATTTCAGGGACTTGTGTCTATTCCAGAGCCACATACCTGAGTTTTGCTCAAACACTTGTCTGTATGATTGGTCCCAAGACTCTCTATGTCATGCTAAGTGGTGCCAATAACTGTGGCACACATATATTACATACATAAAGTATGATGTATGTATGTATAAAGGTTAGATTTTTTAGAATATTTTAAAAAGTCTTTTTTCTTTTTTGTTTTCTTTTTCTTTTTTCTATTTTTTCAGGGGAAAGTCAAGGGAATCATTTTAAGTTTTCACTGTGTTCACTATTTGCATTATAACATTTGCTGTTATCTGAAAAAAGAAAAAAAAAAAATATATATATATATATATATAATCTTTACACAGATAAATATATATATATATATATGTAGAGGGTTGACTACAATGTTTTATGTGAATGGGGTTACATTAATGCGTGTATAATTTATGTGTAAAGCGCATCAGTACGACTTTTAGAAAGACTTGCGTTTATTTATTTATTTTCAGTTCATTATTCTCATCATCTCAATCATGGCAAAGTGTGCAAACAATTGGGAAAAACTACAGGTAGAACAACAGAGATCTGCGTGACACATGATATTCTAAACATGGAGTTTATTAAAGAGGAGAGTGAAGAAATGAGAATTCCAGATCCGTGCAGAGTGAAAGATGAAGACACTGAGGAGAAAATAGGTTGGTTTCCATTCTGATTATGCAGTTTTTCCTCTGAAGAAATTAATAATATTTTTGAAAATGTTTACAGTCATATAAACTGATATTAGATGAGGAACTGAGTCATATGAGTGGCCTAATTTCTTGGTGTGATGATGTGTTTAATTTAATTTAAACATTAAATCAGGAAATCAGGATGGGACATATCTAAAATATCACCCCTGATTATAAATGTTTTATGGAAATACCTAATTAATGTATTACAGTTAAAAAAAAAAAAAAAAAAAAAAAAAAAAAAAAACCTAAAACAATTCAGATAACTAGAATATGAGAAACTAAATGGCATTTCAGCCAGAAGACTATGAGAAATCTAAATTTGTTGTCAAAATTAACACTTACACCTAGCCTCATATAAGTAAAAACTGTGTCAACAAATAAACTATTATAAATAATTTTCAAATAAAAAGAAATTAGCTAATTATAGGCAATAAGACAAACACAACAGAACAGACACAAATGAAATGTCACTTTAAGACTTGGCACACAGATTTGATTTTCAGTTTATGCTCACTAAAGACATATAACCTATAATGTAGCAACAGACTGGACAAAACACCTGACAAGCCTGTGTCACAATAAACCTGTGCATTAGGTGTTGTAATAAGGTATTCATTGCATTATTTAAATAATACATTACATTACTAGCATTAATAATTAACTTGTCTAATTTGGTTTGTATTTTCAAGTAGTTAAAATCATTACATAATTCTTACAGGCTTATTTTTAAAAATGTTCCCTTCATCTAAATGTCATGAGACTTCATGTCTTTTCCTGCACTTGCTATACTTCATATTTCTGTACAATAAAAGTGCTAAAATTTGTAATCATTTTATAACATTTTGTAATCCAAAAGCAAAACATAACAATAATTATGGCAAATGAGCCAAACAACAATCCTCTGCAGCCATCTACTGGTTACAGTGGTCATTTCATGTCATTTTCGTTTTAAGTGTTTGTTTTCCAGCAGGTGGCAGAAATGATCCACTAAATCAAGGCATCTGTAGGGCGCGTTTCCATTACAGTATTGCGCAAAACTTTGGCGATATTTTATAAATGTCGATAAAAAAATAGTATTGCGAAATGGCAACGTTTCCATTAACCGATGTTATGCGACTAAAACGTAATTTGATCCACTCGCGATAAGTCATGGCAACGGATTTGGACGGATTTTGGCTTTATTTAGTATGCGTGTATCTTTACAGAAGCAGCGCTTCTGTAAGGAATGCAAAAAAAAAAGCCGTTTCCATTGCAGTTTTGCGAAATATTCCTTTCTCGAATCGCCTGAAAAACCACGTCATGCGAGCGTGAAAACTTTTTTGCGATTAGAAACGTGTTTAGAAACGTGTGCGACGCTGCTGGTGTAAACATAACATTAGCTCCGCTGACCGTGTCTGAGCCGTTATGCGCCGCAGATGCCTGCAGCGTGCATATTACTATCAGGGAAAGCCCCTTACACTTGAGAGCGGCTACATTTTAAGTTTTTTTTTTTTTTTTGGGGAGTTTATAGTACATTGAAGAAAGATCATATGACTTTTTACCTATGCCATGTGACCTGTAAATGCGAAAAAGCCGTTTCCATTGAAGTTTTGCGAAATATTCCTTTCTCGAATCGCCTGAAAAACCACGTCATGCGAGCGTGAAAACTTTTTTGCGATATATGGGAGTTTTTGCGAAATTGACTCGTTTCCATTAGGCGTATTTTCAATTCGCAATTTCAGTTTGCTCATCTTGAAGGGTAATGGAAACGCACCTTATGTTATTTTCATAAGTGAAAAATAAGAAATGTAGATCACCTTTAAATTGAATTTTAATGCACAACACTGCATTTAAAAAAATAAGTGTTTAAAATGTTACATACGTTTAAAAAAATATACTTTTTTCCTTTTCGTACCACAATATAAAATATATAGCAAAATCTCTATTGATTAAAACTTGTCGCTACGATATATATCGTCATATTTTCCTAGTCTTGCAGCTGACACTTTGAAAACGTCTACTTTATTGTGTCACCTCTCAGTCATTATGAATCACTGCCTCATTCTAATGTTGTTCCAAGCCCATATCTGAAAATAAATATCTGAGAGAAAGATGAGAGATTTGTCTCTCTATTGAAATCGAAATTTACAAATTAAAAAATTCATTAAGCAATTGTAAATGTACTTTATATGAATCAAGCTGTTTAATCCAAGTCTTCTGAAAAGACACAATAGTTTTATTTGATGAACAAATTTTCTGCTTTTCAAGCAAGCTTAACCATACTTGTTGGTCGTACAAGAAAAACCCTCATTGGTTGCAGCAGCTGAAATATGCATGTGTGATGCATGAGAACAAACTCATTCGTTCTTGTGAAAACTTAAATGTGCTTGTGCGACAAACAGGAACAACATTAGCGATACAGAACATGCCTTTAATTGTTTAAAATCTGTTGTTTGTGGCTTTAAAGTGGGCATCAGCTCTATTTTTGTTTCACCTTGAATTGACCGCTTCATCTCAAACTTGTTTATCTTGACAATTTATTTCAATTTTAGACGTGATGCTGCAGAAAGAGGAAAGCCAAGAAGCAAATGAAGTGGAGGAGAAACACGAATTCACAAGTGGAGAAAAATCTCTTAATTGCACAGAGACCGAAAAGAATTTCTCAGTAAAAAGAACTCAGACAACAACATCTAAAAGTTCTTTCACTTGTGACAAATGTGGAAAGAGTTTCTCGCGTGAAAGACATTTTCATAGCCACATGAGAATTCATACTGGCGAGTTCCCATTTACCTGCCAACAGTGTGGAAAAAGTTTCTCGAGTGAAGGACACCTTCGGATCCACGTGAGAACTCACACTGGAGAGCGGCCTTTCATTTGCCCTCAGTGCGGAAAGTCTTTCTCACACAGAGGAAATCTTAGGTGTCACATAAGGGTTCACACTGGAGAGATGCCTTACACGTGTCATCAGTGCGGAAAGAGTTTCGCTCAACAAAGACAGCTGAAAAGTCATTTGCAACTTTCTTGTGGAGATGTACTGCAGTGTTCGGAGTGTGGAAAGAGGTTTGCAGACAAGATCTGCTTCTTTAACCATCTGCGCATTCACCCTGGAGAAAGGCTGTTTGACTGCAAGCACTGTAGTAAAAAGTTTCTTTTGCAGTCTCACTTAGAGATACACATGAAAAGTCACACTGACGAGAGAACTTATTTGTGTTCTTTGTGTGGAGAGGGTTTTAAATGGCTTGATAATTTGAAATCACACCAGAAAATGCACGCTGGTGCCGGGGTGAGCTACTTGAAACAGCGGCAACGAATCCACACTGGAGAAAAAACAGACAAGGACTCAAATAGTGCAGAGATTTCCACTTCCTCAGAAACATCAAAAACACAAGGAGTGCCTGCTGGAGAGGAGCTTTACAGCTGCTCATCATGTGGGATGAATTTCAGCACATCAATTTTTCTATTGGCTCATAAAAAAAGGCACTGCCTGAAGCAGCCATAAAGAGCAAATCTCATCTTGTGGCACGTGGTGTGAAATTAAGATGCACCAAAATGTGGATCTTCTCCTAAAAGATGGTCATTTGATGCAAACTTTGCACAGAATGCTTGAAAGAGGTCAAAATATTTGTTCAATAAACATATGTGGCTTTGCAGTACCACAATGCTTGAAGGAATGTTTTTTTTTTCTTTCTTTCTTTTTTCAAGTTGTATTGTGGATTAGCATTAGTGTGAAATTAATTAGGTAAGGTTAATTGTGTTGCACATCTCATACACAGTAGTAACAGACATTCAAAAGAAAGTAAAAATATTGTTTTTTAAATCATTTAAGAACGAAAGAAAAAGAAACATGATCATCAAACGCTAAACAACATACAAATGAAAACTGTCTAACGTTGATTTTGATCAAATTGATCTTTTCTTCTTCTTCTGTTTTCACTCTTGAGTCTTTGGTAGTGCATAGAACTGCCTGCTGGAAAGAATAGTAAAATTTGGTAAACTTTTAGAGGAAAACCTTAACCATAACTCAATATTAACCATAGCAAGTTTTCTAATTTTCTAGTGCCACCAACAGCTTAAATGTTTATGCTAATAACTTTTAAACCATAAAGTTTAGAAGCAAAATTCCCTTTTTTCCTCAGATTCTTTGGCTCATGTCGAGTTGAGTGCATTCTAAAATTTAAATTGCTACAGGTCAAGGTTTTTTGCAAAAGAAAACTATTTTTGAACTTGTCCTAGACAGTTTGTCAGATTTTCACCAAAATTGGTTGAGATCATCTTCAGACCATGCTACGAAAAGAAGTTTAAGATGATTAGTTGAACCCTTCTCAAATAACAAACAAATTCAACGAAGAGCACACCAAAATGGAATTTCTCCACAACACCTTAGCATATTTAAACCAATCTTGGCGTGTGTTATAATGACCATGACCTGAGGGCACATGCACAGTTTTTAGCACAGTGACACCTAGTTGTCAGGAGATATGAAAAATAGCTTTTTGCTTATAACTTCTCAATGGTTTGGCCAAAAATCTCAATACTGGTCTTTTTAGATTTAGTATCAAGTCAAACAATACCCAATTTTTTTTTTTTTTTTGTCATAAATGCCATATTTTATAGACGCATTAACGTATCATCAGAGATTGTCTTACTATAGAAAGATGAGAGGGTCTGTATTACCTACTATTGCAGAAAGCGTACTCAGACACTCATTCGCCATTTATGGATACCATAGGAATGAATGAGAAGTGCCATAAGCTGAATCCCTCCCGTCACGAAAAGTCAGTGACTTCTCTTATAAAACAGCATTTTATTTTGTGGTAAACTCTAAAAATAGTTCAATCCAAAAGTATTGTGTAGTGTAAAACATGTTGAAGATTAGCAGATAGGCTGTCGATTCATTAAATGATAAGCCGTTTCCTCTAAAAAGCTGTTTATTCAGTGTAGTGAAGCCTCTCTTCCATTGACATCCATTCAAAGATAACGGCCTCTGGTCTCCTTTGCCATCTAGTGGCTTTGGTATCATCATGAAACTTAGTATGTGTCATCAATTCCATGCCCTGGAGGTACTCAAAAAGTTTTGGGGCCACGCCATGGATTTTGTGTCAATAGTCAAAGTAGTTCTCTTACAGCAGTGATTCTCAGCTCCAGTCCTCATTCTCTTATTTAACACATCTGATTCAGATAACGTTAATACTAAAGTAACTCAAATATGCAGTGCAACTAGACAAAAACAATCTTTGTCTATTCAGGGGTGCCTTAACTTGGTCCTGGAGGGTCAGCGTCCTGCAGAGTTTAGCTCCAGCTTACCTCAATACATCTAACTGGAAGTTTCTAGCATGCCTAGTAAGAGCTTGATTAGCTGGTTCAGGTGTGTCTAATTAGGGTTGGAGCTAAACTCTGCAGGTAACTGGCCCTGGGACCGAGGAGCGAGTTTGGGCACTCCTGCTCTATGTTATAGTAGTGCCTTGAGATTGAATATGACTGTCAGGTGATTATTTCAAACTAAAGCAGTAAGCCACAAAAAGCTGTGATTTACAGTGAATTTATAACAGCTAAGGGGCGTTGTTAGGCACAACGTCAAGCAGAGTGCCTAAAACCCCCTTAGCTGTTATAAATTCACTGTAAACCATGGCTTCACAGGGCTTATTGCTTTTATAAAACGGTTATTCCATATACGTAGTAAAGTTTCACAAAATAAAACAAAGCAAATACAGTGTAATGATATTAATAAAAACGTTATTCTTCCGCCAAACAATGTAGTCTCTCCAAAAACAGTTGCGGTTGCAACAAAGTGGTTGCCGAGCAACACACAAACGTAAACAAAGGTGTATGTTTGTAGTGTAATTTACAACAGCTTTGAACGCAGCTCAACCAATCAGAATCAAGGACCGGAACTACCTTTTTATAAATAAAATGTAAGAATCCTGACTTGTTCTTTGACCTAATAGTTGAACTAATAGTTGACCTTGTGAAATATCAACACAGCCTCAAAGTAACACTTCACAATTTTGACACCTTAGAAAAAAAAAAAAAAAAAAAAAATGTCCTCACAATATAAGTGTTCAAAAATAAAAACATTTCTGACAAATGTTAACAGGTGACTAATTAAGCCTGTCACCCAAGAATCCTAACTTTAGTGCAACCCCTGGCTTAAGACAGTCTGAAAGTGCATTGACTGACAACTACAGTTGACAGTACCACATTCCAAAAATGTGAATTTGCAAAAATGGTGATATCATGCACACTCATATTACATGTTCAGTCAGTATGTGCATGTGTGCAGCATTTCTTTACAAAGTGACATTGCCATCTACTGGCCTGGCATGCAGAATACAGTGTTTTTAGTCATTTTCATGGATCTCTGTGAATGGTAATTGTTTTGACAACATTGTTGTCCGATTTTAGCGTTTGTGCAAACATACCCTTGGAAATGGAAACAGAAAACCAAACTAAACTTTACAAATACATCTTACTACAGGCGTAATTAAAAAAAAAAAAATAATGTTGGAGGAACCCAACTCTTGCACATGTATTTTGTCATTAAAATAAATTTCTAATAAAAGAAACGTTTTGAAAAAAAATGTGTAAGCCAAATCAGTTTTATTTTTCAGAGCTTTTAATACACAATGGTAGTGTACATTGGTTCAAAGCTTTACAGAAAAAACTGAAGAGATATCTACCATAGTTCACTACTGAGCAGTTCCATTCAGAGTGTCATAAAAAAATGTCTTAATATATTCATTATTATACCCACAGTGAGCAAGCCAGAAGCAAGTCCTTCATAAGTTGGTAGTAGTAAAGAAAAATTGCCTGGTTTCTCCCAAGTTTAAGTGTAGTTCAAAGTGGTTTCTTTCCACACTGAGGGCATGTTTAAAGGTGCAGCATGTGATATTGAAATGGGCACTGCAGTCCAAATTCAAAATATTGTTTCTCCCACCCTCTCCTCCTCAAACCCGATGCTCACACAGGTTGTCAGATTGAAGACACGAAAGAGGAATAAACGTGAATTAATTAAGCTGATGAGCCTTACACTGCATCTGCGTTCTAATACGGCTTTTTAGGTTGGTGGAATCTGCGATCTCTGACCCAGTCCTTTTGCTGGCAACCTGGGGTGTCGAAATACTATTGGGTAAACTGGCAGTGGGTAGAATCACACAGACCCAACACAAAAACAGATTCCAACACGAAACACACATTTCAAAGAAACTGGATGTAGCATTGTTTTTGAATTAGCATATTTCCTTAATGTCTACAAACATACTATGCTATTCCATACAGCACCTTTAAGCGCTCTCTTCAAAGTGAGTTTCTACGTGACTCTGAAGGATTGCTTGACGACTGAAACTCTTTTCACACAAAGGACACGAGTAAGGCTTCTCCCCGGAGAGAACTTTTATCTGACTCTCAACATCAACATTATTCATAAATTTCTTATCAATTTGTCGGCATGTGAAAAGTTCCTCGTCAGCGTGAGTTCTCACATGCCACGTAAGGCTTCCTTTATGAGTGAACCGCTTTCCACAATGTTGGCACGCGTAAGGCTTCTCTACTTTGATAATTTTTCTCTGACTCTCAGCGTTGACATTATTTGTAAATTTCTTCTCAATTTGACAGCTTGTCAAAAGTTCCTCTTCAGTGTGAGTTCTCAGGTGCCACGTAAGGCTTCCTTTATGGGTAAAACGCTTTCCACACTGTTGGCACGCGTGAGGCTTCTCTCCGGTGTGAATTCTCAGGTGATCGTTAAGGTGTCCTCTATGAATGAAATGCTTTCCGCAGACATGGCATGAGAACGGCCTGTCCACGATGTGAATTCTTACGTTATCGTTAAGGTGCGCTTTCTGAACGAGAGTCTGTGCGGTTTGATGGCCCGCAAGCTTGATGGCAGTGTGCGATCTCAGGTGAATATTTAAGGTTCCTTTCTTCCTGAAACTCTGTCCACACTGATGGCATTTGTACGGCCTTTCTCCAGTGTGAATTCTCAGGTGAATATTAAAGGTTCCTCTCTGACTGAAGCTCTTTCCGCACAGATGGCACGTGAACGGCTTCTCTCCAGTGTGAGTCCTCATGTGATCGTTTAGATGCCCTTTTTGATTGAAACACTTTCCACATTGATCGCATGTGAAAGGATTGTCTTTAGAGTGAGTTTTCATGTGACACTTAAACTTTTTGGCACATGTGAAACTTTTTCCACACTGAAGGCAAGTTGAAGGATTCTCTGCGGTGTGAATTCTTCTGTGAATCTGCAGTTTTCTTTTATATGCAAAACTCTTCCCGCAGTCACTGCAAGTGAAAAGTCCTTCAGTGTGAATTCTCATATGCCACTTCAGGCTTCCTTTATGTGTGAAACTCTTTCCGCACTGATGGCACGCAAACGGCTTCTCTCCAGTGTGAATCCTTACGTGAACATTGAAATATCCTTTATGACTGAAACTCTTTCCACACACATGACATGTATACGGCTTCTCCCCAGTATGAACTCTTAAGTGATCATTAAGGTGTCCTTTATGAAGGAAACTCTTTCCACACTGATGGCACGTAAACGGATTCTCTTCCGGGTGCATTCTCATGTGACGCTTGAGAGTTTCCTCGGGGTGAGTTCTCATGTGCCACGAGAGACTCGCTTGATGTGTGAAACACTTTCCACAACGAGAGCATACGAAAGGCTTCTCTCCGGTGTGAATCCTTAAGTGATCATTAAGATGTCCTCTATGAATAAACCTCTTTCCACACTCAGGGCACATGAAGGGCTTTTCTCCAGTGTGACTCCTCATGTGAATATTAAGATGTCCTTTATGACTGAAACTCTTTTCACACTGACGGCACTGGAAAGTCCTCTCTCCAGAATGAGTTTTCACATGATTTAGAAGAGTTAGTTCACTAGTGAAACTCATTCCGCAGTCATAGCACGAGAAAAGCTTCTCTCCAGCGTGGATTTTCATATGACACTTGAGGTTTTCTTTATTTGTGAAACTCTTTCCACATTGAAG